>JAHMML010000036.1:1158361-1174816 GCA_020341155.1 Eciton burchellii | reverse complement strand
TCTTATCTTTACCCGTCACACTATCCAGAATCGGCATAAATAAATATTAACGGTGTTGAGCGAATTTTATCGAAGGCGCTTTAACACTTAAATAAATCAATAATTTAGAAAAAACCAAATTAGCGATAATCTAGTTAAATAATGCACTGAGAATAGTATGTGAAATTCCTTACATGCGCACAAATCTATAACATGTGATGTGCTTCAAATATCTATAGTTAGCAAAATATATCAAATTATATAGATGAGACTCGATAAGATTTATCATTTAAATCTGTCGGTGATTCTAAAATATTTTATATATATTGTGCAATAATAAATCAATACTCATGGAAAGACAGACTACGCTTTTTTGTCTATTATTAATTTTTTTAAATTAATATTTCGATAATTATTGTAATTATCGTAAAACAAAACTTTTCTATTCCTATACAATTTTTATTTACAAATATTGATGAATGGGCATCCTATATTGTATAACTATATCCTGTATTGTCCTATAAGAATTTCATATATCCTATCTTTGGTTTTGGAATGTTTTTGAAGCAAGCAAGCTTATGTCGAATATGCATCACAAAGCCAATGGATTGAGCCGTTGCCGAATCAAAAGAAGATTGTTATCGTTCGGTAATACCAAGCGGTAATACCAATCCTAATCGAGAGATTAGTGTCTTGCGAGAAGCCAGAAGCTACGCAACAGTTGCATGCTCGCTTAGCGCGAATATCCTGATAACTTGTAACTGTTAAGTAATTTGATGATTAAAGAAAACTGTTTGTTATCTAACGACTTTCATCTTTACTGAACACTTTCCCAAATCGGCAACAAATAAAAATATAGAGAGTGTTGCGCGGAACATCGAAGGCGCGTTAATATATATATATTATAAAATTATAAAATTAAAATATATACGTCGATTGTATTTAGTATACATCAAAATTTACTATATAACAAAATTTAATAATTACATACATTGATAATTATATTGATTCGATAATATAAAAATATTTGTAAATAAATTTCATTGGCTATTTGTTTTAATATTTTTTAGTTTTATAATACTTGATTATTGGTAAATATTGATAAGTACATTATTAGATTAATTTTTAAAATATTTTAAGTCATGTAATGATATTTAACAAGTGGGTTCTATAGGTATTGACATCTTTGCGAAGCGATAAAAAAAACCACGAGTACCATCAGGACCTGATGGCATTCTCGTCACATTTTCAGGCAAATGCATTATGATACCGCTATTACTTCTAGATCGATAGAATCCATTTTGCTCTGAACTCGAAGAACATAAGGATAATCTTCTAATATTCATATCGTAACCAGAATCACGGCTACATGTCGACAATCTTCTTAAGAACGGTCCATAATCAATCGATCCACGATGACCTGTGATATAGTTTTCTCCATATTCCATGGAGGAACCTATAATAGATGATGATATTATAAATTAATATCACGTAATATCACGTAAAACTTTATTAAATATATATTTTAAAAAATATCGCATTAAAACTTTTTCTATTGATAATTTATATAACTATAGAAGATTTATCTATTTGATAAACAAGGATTGTATTCTTCATTGCAAATTTTGATGAACAATATAAAAATCGATTTCTGAAAAAATGTTATTTGTTTTTATTAACATCTATTCAGAGCTAATATCAGTACTGCAGAACAATTTCTTTAACATGTGTTCACAGAAGTTCATTTTTTCTTTTCTGTCATTGACATTAAGCAAATTCATAATATTCTGTGTTTTGTTCTATAAATTCTATAAAAATTCTATAAAATCTATTCTATAAAATCTAATCACTAGGAAAGAAGTTTTAGTTATTTAATAATTTTTTATCAAATTCGTGATATATAAACGTTTAAAAAAACGTGAAGATAGAAAACTTTTTGTTATTCTACATAACTATTTTTTAGATTTTATTGAAAAAGCGAAAAGTTACATTATATTCGTTCATTTATAACAATCATAAATTAAAAAATAATTGATAATTATACTTGATAATTATACTTATAATAAAATTTCAATTTTAAGAATTCATTTTTTGAGTTATACGATTTTTAATGTTATTATAAATGTCGTAACCAAAGTTAAAATAATTAATTTTTCTTTAATCTGCGATAATTTATTAATAAAAAAATTGTAGAGAAATTTCATGATAAATTATATGCAAAATTATCCAAAAAAATAAAATTTCCTTAAATTAAGAAGAAAATTTTTAATTATCTAACATGCTTATAAAGTAATAGGAAACAGGAAACAGGAAAATTTTATTCAGAACGCTCATCATTTTTTATAAAAATTATTGAAATTAAAAGAACTTAAAAACAATAATATAATTTCTCTTTTGAATATAAAGATGTTAAATTTAAAATATTATATATAAATATAAAGCAATAAAAAAGAAATAAAAAGATATAATGATTTTTATATTAATAAAAATTATTCAGATTGCAAACCTGATTGTAAAAAGCTTTCAGAGTCAGATGAACATGTGGAATAACGTCTGCTAGATTCTGAGTTGGAACTCGAACCAGAAGACAAACGACGGAACATAACATTTTCTGAGCTGGATATAGAACAGGAAGAAAGCTTCTGAGATAACCATGTATCCGGTGATGAACGTCCTATTATAATAATATAGATTTATATTAATTTTATTTATGGTATGGTATCAACAAATTTTATAAAAACATTATATAAATATATATTTTATGCTAGATGTTAATGAAAGTTGCAGTTATATTGTTGCACTGTTTAAAAGATTAAAAAAGTGTCATTAATGTTACAAAATATAACTTATCGATCCATATAAAATGTCTCTAAATTATATAATATAATTATATAATAATCTTAAGATAAAATTCTATGTAATATTTTAAAATAAAAATTATGATATATGAATCTCGAAACTATAATTGTTTTTAAAGCAATTAAAATTAATGATAAAACCGAAATTTTGCATACTTAAATATATTGAAATAGGCATAGATATTTCTGGGAAAAGAATTTCTTCTCTTAATAATATTAAAATTATCATATAAATATATATTAATAATTTCAAAAATTAGTATATTGTAATTAAAAAAAATAATTTTATATATTATTATATAGTATATTATAGTGTGTATATATATGTATATATATATATATATATATATATAATATATGTAGAATTAATATATGTATAATAATATATATATAATTTATGGTTTGAAATAATAAACTGTTATAATAAAATAAGTATAAGCAAGAAACTTTTTTTCTTTGATGTGTTATAGCAAATCGAGTTCTGCAATCGAAAACTCATCTTACGCATAGCAAGCCTAGTGTTGTAACAAAACTGAGTCTTTTATGTAGCAAGCCGAAGCTTGAAAACCGAAACTCAGTATATTAAATGAGCAGTGTATATCACATAACTAATATATAAAATAAATTAAAAGAATATGTGGTATAACTTTTCCCATATACATATTCTACAAATAGATATACAGATGGAGATTCGTCTATATTGTATATATATTGTATATATATATATATATATATATATATATATATATATATACATCGTCTATATAATATCGTGTAATATTATGTCTTAGAATTTGCGAATTGAGCTTTAGGAAAATTAACGTGGATCAGAAGTTTTTTCAGAGAATTAGGAAAAACAAGCGGAAAACTAAGCAATTAAATGTGTCCGTATTAAATGTGTAGATTTTTGTAAGATAATCATAAATGATTGTGAAATGAAATTATAAAGTAAATTCTTGAATAAAAAAATTCTATATTTCTTCGAATAGTAATCGTAAGCAAGTTAAGTTGTGGACAATTTTTTGTCATTATTTATACAACTAAAAGTGCTCCAACTTTATCTCTCAATCATATGTATTTACTTAGAATACCTTGGAAAGGATAATCCGTATGAATATGATATATTGGACATCTTTGAATGTTTTTTCTATGCCTTTTGCCACTTTCGGGATCGAATTCATTAGAATAACTGAAAAAACTGTTACGATCTTCTGTCATTAATTTATTACATTTTTCTTTATAAATTGCATTTTTCTTTACAGATTGATTCCTTTTCTTCTTATCCAGTTTATGTAATTCAAATATTTTAGCATTGCCCAAAATATTGTTCATTTGCATAGCGATTCGCGCCGAAATCGAGTCTGTAAATTCAACCATAGCATATTCTTTGCTAGAGACCAGTTCCGGTATTTTGGATATCGCATATTGTATCTAAATAATAAAATAACATTATTAATTAATTTATTAAATCGATTATTTGATATGAAAATATATTAAATCTTGCCTTTCTCCACGTATATATGTACATACCTCATGCATGCACATATGTATGTGCAAATATATGCTTGTATACGAGCGCATGTATTAAAATATATTAACTTTCAATATATCACAATATTATAATATCATAAATTTATTTATTTTGAATATAAATTTATTTTATATTTAAATAATTTTATACTTATTTATTTATTTATTTTCTAATGCAAAAATCTATCATTTTTCTAAAATATTTGTTTGAAATATAAACGATTTTAAATATTATATTGTTATTTCTAATATATAATATTATATTAGGAGTTTCAATATAAATAGCATGGATAAGACAAAAAATATCCATATACATTTATGAAATAATAAAAACTGATTTTTTTTGGCAATATTTTAGATAGAGTAATGTATAAGAAGTATTTTAGAATTCATTAATTAATATATTATGATATTCTTATCATATGAAATATATTTTTTCGAAATTGCATGTGCATTGCGATGTGCTACGCATGATCTGAACGCGAAAAATTTAAATAATTTAATTGACTTATTTTAAATGTTGTATGTTTTCTATCTAAATATTTTTATAATCTTCATATTTTGATATAAGAATTGATGTCTAATTTTTAATTTCAAAAATTTGCTAATAATAGATATCTATAATATAGGTGAAATTTAAAATATTTTGTATGTAAATATTTTCATTGTATGTAATATTTTCAACTATAATATGAAAATTAAAATTATCTTTCTATATATATTAAATAGATGATCTAAAATAAAAATCTTATCTTCTCTAATAAAACAAAAATTTCATGATGTATCATTATGTATCAATCTTTTAATGGATAACGGTTTTATAAAAGAGAAAACATATATCAATATGGTATCAATAAAGGCAGATTATAACTGATTAAAATTATTTTTAGTATTATTTTATTCCTATTTCCTAGTTTTTCTTTTTTTTTATTATCGTAGAAATTATTACAAGCTGTCATTAGTGTAATATTTAGTAATAGATGTGACAATTAGGTATAAGAAAGTCTTGAGTATATGCAGTGGCATGTACCTTATATAAGTATTAATCAACTTTTATTTAATCACTATTTTAATAAGAATCTAAAATTATAAAATTTCATTAATCGCGATCGAACTCTGAAGTGATACAATCATTAGACAAAATTTTAGATAAAAATTACGTAGAATATAGATTTATCAAACTGTATCTTTGTCATTAATAAAGAAAATATAAAACTAGAATGATTGACTTTATTTGATTTAAAATTTATTGATTGCAATTTTATCATCACTTTACACATTGGATAAAGCCAATTTGCGATTTCTAATCAATAATAATTGATAATTATTCAATTTAATGAATAGTGAATTTTGTTAAATTAATAGTCAATACGTTTTCGTATGATACGAAAGAATTTAGCAGAAAAAAATGTCCGATTGCTTCATGAAGCGAGATATTAATCTTCAAATCTTGATGATTATTTAGATTTAAGTTTAGATTAGGAAATCTGTCGAATTAACGAAATATAGCAAAATGAATATGCATATATCATGCACATGCATTTATTACTTGAAGCAGTACACGAAATTTGGTCTAAACTATATGAAATAAATGAAGAACGCCATTCTTGTTGAATTTTACATACTGGATTAATTGAATTTAATAAAATTTGAACATTTTATATATTGTAAGAAAAAATCAGCGAATTTTTTAATTCTATAGTATTATTTAATATAATTTATATAATTAAACAGATGGATTAGCAAATTAGAATCTTAGACAATAAGATTTTTAGTACATGATATATGATGAGGAATAAACACTAAGATATTGAACATTTCAAATAATTCCTAGAACTTCGGGTCTTCTTCAATCACAATAAATGAAAATTATGATGGTGATTGACTTAATCTTAGCGATTGATAATGTGACCATAATGAAATCTAAACATCAGTTTCTTCCATTAAACTTCTACTTGAAACATTTGATATCTTAATATTTATTCTTTATCGTATATTACACATCAAAAACCATTTCAAAGTTGAATGAATTTGCCAATCCATTTTTTAAATTAATTTAATTAATTTTAATACATTAACATATATAATTAAATATAGTAACTGTGATAATAATATTAATACATTAATAAATATTGAGATACAGGATATTATGTTAAAAATATAAGAAACATATCTGTAATCGGTAGAAAATGTTTTAAAAATGTGCTAGAGTAGACATTTAGTTCGAAACGTTGGAAATATGTCTAAAATTATGATATCTTTTAATGTTACTATTTTAATGCTAAAATATCCATCTCAAATACCCAAAATGAAACTAAGAAGCAGTAGCTGTGATTATTGAATTATTCAATTCAATAATTTTTGCCCAGAATTATATATCAAAATTTTAATATATATTAATATATTTATATATTAATACATTTTAATATATTTTATTAATTAAATATTAAGAAAGATATTATATGATAATTGTAAAACAAAAAATAATAACATTATTTCTAATTATAGATTTATATATTCTAAAGAATACAATGAAAAACTTGATGATTTAGCGTATTATGAAAATCGAAACAAAAATTGTATGTAAATATAATTGTAACGAGTTAATTAAAAGTCATTGAATTTTCGAAGGATACGATTCAAAAAAATTTTTATAGTTCCAGAAGGATAAAGACAAGATAAGACTAAAATACTTTTGATATGTATTAAGAAATGGCTGTTACCAGAAATTATTATAGTGACAGAATAATAGAAATCATTTAATAAAGGATTGATACACTTGATCAATCATTTCTATACCTTCGATTCTGAAAAAAGTAAGAAATGTTTAAAATTGTTGATATATATGTTATCAAGATTTTCTATTGTTCTATATAAATTTTATATATATATCTTGTTTTTATAAAAAATGGAAAGTTAAAAACTTTTGAATATTAAAATGATTTTAACAACATATATTAATTGAAAATGGATATTTTAAATATCAATTATATGAAGAATTTCAATTATATTAATGTAGAAAACTATATTATTCTAACAGAATAAATGCTATATAATATAAAAGTAACGTGTAATATGATTTTATTTGGTCACATTGTATTACATTATACATTATATTACTCCATATTTATTGATAATATTAAAATAATTATAATAGCTTCTAATTACAATAGCTTCAAAGATAAATATAGATGAGAAATTACAGATAACGTAAATGTTGTATATATTCTCCATGTTAGAGAGAATGAGAGAAAAAGAGAGAGAGAGAGAGAATTGTATTTGAGAATTGAATACACATTCTCTTTCTTTCTCCTTCTCTCTCTTTCTCATATATGTGACTTGGGCATGCGTGTGTGCGCATATGAAATCGATGAAAATAATGTTTCCTGTTTTATTTGCACATCAAATCAATTTTGTATTTTCAAATTAAATCAAATCTTTAAATATTTATTAAGTTTATAAATACAATTATGTAACAATACAATTATGTAAAGATAATAATGTAAATACAATGAAGTTGAATCTTAATATATTTATGCAATATAAATGACAAAATTTAAAAAATGTTTCTCTGTATAAGAAAATACTGTATAAAAAAATTTTGTTTTGTATTTGTGATTTAATTTTACATGTAGAATCACATTTTTGAGATTATATGTCTACATTAATATTTACATCTTGTATATATAATATTTTGTATTGTGTATGTTTATTATATATATATATATATATATATATATATATATATATATATATACTTATATTATATATATTTATTATATATAATATAAGTATATATACTTATTATATACTTACATATTATATACTTACATTTACATAGTTATAATTATTATATATATGCTTTTTTTATTTATATATGTGATATGTGATAATAATTATGAAATTATTATTATATATATAACTATTATATGTAATTATATTTATGTATATCTCTAATCATTAGATGTACAAATTAATTTTTGGCTTTCTTTTGTTGAGTTCAAAAATTGCTTTAAATTAAAATATCTATCCATTCTTTCATAATTTTTAAATTTTAATATCTATGCTTCCAAAGTACTGTATGAATTAATGAAGAACATAACTCGAAAATAGATATATACGTGATGGCCTTTGAGTTTTTTTTCGGCACTGTATTCTTTTCGCATTTCAGCTGAAAAGAGAATGTCATTAAAGAAATAATTTGTTATGTTCTTGATGGAGGTATGGTGATTCATATGATTTGCAAAAATTGATATAAGAAACGTGAAAGAAACTTTTGAAAAATGAAGTTTTAGGACACGAGAAGTCGCAGCATTGGATCAAAATTCAAACAGAAAAGGAATTCGGAGTTGTATAACAATTATTATATTTTTATAAATAAATTTTGAGCTTTACAAGAAATTAATTTGTACATCTAATAAAATACTTTGCTTTGAAATAGCTTTTAAAAATTTCACGTTATAGAATTCTCAAATGGACAAAATGTTTAACTATTATAATCTAATTGGATCAAATCAAATTATGTATTTAATAAGAAATATCTCACCTCAGAAGGTACGGGATGTCCAGGTTTAAGCACTCTTATTAGCGCTATTTCACCACAAGATTTAAAGATTTCAGCAACAGATTCAATTGTTAATTTTTCTACCGGTAAATTAGCTGCTAAAATGGTTCTAGAAGGCGTTGTTTGATCAAGAAGTGGTAAAGGATCCACTCTACGCAATTTAGTTCCTTGTAAATTAACTTCAAGTTTTTTAGATTTTGTTAAAGCGGTACCAATAATTCTCCAATCTCTACTGAGATGTTTTACTCTTTTAAAACTGGATATCAATTTGAGAGATACGTAGCCTTCTTTATTTCTCTTTACATGTTTTAATAAAAAAGCATCTTTTATAATATTTTCATCAGAGAAATAAAACTCTACTTGGGTGCATATCTTATCAATTAATTCATCATTTAATGTCACATGATTATTTTTTTTATTCTCAACTGACGAAATTTCAAGTGACACTTCTGATTTCTTAGTTTCCATTTCTTTTGATATAACATCATCAGAATCCGCACTTGAATCTTGATCAATTATTTTATTTACAAATCTGTTCTTGTTGTCGTAATCCAATAAATCAGTTTCTTCGTTGTTTAAGATTCTTTTATCAAATGAAAGACTCAGATTGCTGTTAATAGAAGGAATGCTATCTCTTGTTTCAGATTTTTTCATAGGTAGAAGAGGAAATGATAAATTATCTTTATCTTTCAATTCTAGATGTATTTTTGATTCCATTTTTATTAAAATAAAATACGACTACCTATAAAAGATTGCGAGAAATTAGTACTTATACTTATTGTAATTATATTTTCTATTTATATAATTTTTATTTAAGACTATAATTGATAAATACTATTATTAACAACATTTATGTATTCTAATTACTATTACTAACATTATAAGAAATAAGAATAAAGTAGAATCAATTATAGAAAATATAATAAAAACTTTACTAAAGTCAAACTTTATTATTTAACCGAAAAATATATGAAAGAATTATTTTTGATGGTCTATATATATATTGTGGAATAATTTAATATAAATAATATATAAAATTGAATCAATAATAATATAATTTTAAATATTTTTTGCATGTGTAAATTAAAACAAAACTCTAAACAATTAAATATATTTGAGCATTTGAAATATTATGTGAAATACATGAACTATGTGACATATATAAAAAAATCTTTCACTTTTACTAAAAAATTTCATAATATTTATTTAATGTACTTTATAATAGTATATACAGATTTTTCAGAAATATTCTATTTATCAATAAATTTTTATTTCATACTAAAATTTTTTCTAAGATAAATTTTAAGATATGTCATCAAATTTTATTAATATATCAAATGCATACAAAAAATTTAATTTTATGTTCACATATTTTTAGTTTAAACATACAATGTATGCAATAATATTCAATCATCAATATATGTGTTATTGTTTTTTGTAATTTTCTGTATTTTCTCGAATAAATTTCAAGTTTCTTCTCGAAAAAAGGATAATAGAATTATCGATCATTAATTGTCATATGATTGTATCTCAGAAGCTCAGTTGTTTAACTAAAAATTGCATTGATCGAATAAGTGATAATCCGAAGACGTCAAATCATGTATAGGAAAACTTTCCAATTCAATTAAATAGTTCAGTCAATATAAAAAATATGAAGAACAAACGACTTTTTTTACCTATTGTATTCATTAGTATTTTATGAAATTTATTATTATCATTATTATCATTATATTTATCATTAAATTATGACATTTAAGAAAATTTTAATGTAAATTCTTCAATGAATAAATTCGGATAAATATATCAGAGCATTGAAGAAAGAATTAAAATTTTTGCATACATTTAATAAAATATTACAAAATATTACTCTCATAAGCACGTACTTTTGCAAGATTAGGAATTATCATAATAAATAATATTTCTTTAAGCATAATACTGATTCTATTTTTTTATCAATATTTCGAAATAAAAAAGAAATATTAACTATATTATATTTTCAGTACGCAATAAAAAGAAAAGAATAATAATTGTGAATGAGGAATGAGAGAGAGGGAAAGAAAAAGGGAAAGAGAGAGAAAGAGAAGACATATGTATAATATCGTTTTGATATGTAAGGAAAGTTATAAAATATTTTTATCAAGATTTTATAAAATTAATTTCAAATGAAATTATAAATTATTTTTTAAATTTTGATGCTAATTAGTTTCATTATTAATCCTTACATTTTTTAAATGAATGTATGTGTATGTATATATACAAAGATCTCGCTTTCATATATAAAATGTATGAAAAATGATGGATATTACGAAGTTAGATATCACAGAAGTATGCATCTTAAAGAAAAATGTGTTAGGCAAAATTTATAATAATATGAAATAACGTATTTAACAATGTCAACAATAAAGTGTCACATTTTAATTTTTCCACTGAAATAACAATAAAAAAAGAATTTACGAATTATGAAGAATTGAGTGAAGAAAGAACTTGTAAAAAGTTTTGAAAAAACAATAGGTTAATTAGATTTTTAGACCAGAATCCATAATGGAGCAAGATCTATTTTTAATATATAAAAACTCTAATCCTTTATCGCTAATTTGATCCTGATATTTCAAAATAGATATTTTCAAAGTAATTTGAAACCCATTTTGGTGTTTTTGATAAGGACTATTTTTAATTAAAAATTCTTTAAACTAATTGGTTTACATCTCCATTGGCTAAAGTTCGAAATTTTAAGTTCATCAAGGTCAAAAACCAATCCTATTTCATATTTTTTACTTATGAGATCTTGGGAAGTGTGATCATTTGACGTTCATAATCGATCTATTAAATTGGGAGAGAAAATCATTTTTCTATTCGCAGTTTGTTCTCCTTTTAAATAAACAAGTAATAGTGATACTAAGTAATAATAGTGATATAACTTATTCAAAGCTTGATTGATAATGTCAGACTTTTAGATTCGATTTCTACCAAAGTCATAATTTTCTAAAGTTTTCTTTCCAATTTAATCAATTTTTCCAGTGAGAATTAAATTAAAATTATTTTGCTGCGTTGAAGGGGTTAACTTTAGTTCCCAAGAATTCTTGATCTGTTTTTCAGATAGCCTCAGATTGTATCCAGTATTATCAATATTGCAAGTACTCATCTCCTCCAAAATATAGTCTTATTATTATGAAATCAGTCAATGAAGGCAAGATTAGGAAAAGATCCAGTTAATAAGGACTAGAGATTGATTCAATTAATGAAGACAAGATCGGAAAATAAATTAGCTTAAAAGGATTCAATCAGATATTACTTATGATTCTAAATTAAATGTTTAAAATATTTATCGCTGCTTTTTAAGCAAATTAAATGTTATTTTTAAAGTTTTCTGCTAATAAGTTAAGCATTTCTAGGATTCTTGTTTGATTTATACCATTTTTCTTCTATTTTAGAAGATTTAGAATAATTTCTATTGTATTTATCACATTTAATGGTTAGTTCATTATCATATTGCATTTCTTATATATCTCCAGAAATAAAAATCCAATAATTTAAGATTTTCGTAATCATAAGACTGATCTTTCTCGATCTAACGATCCAACGATCTAGACTGTTTATCCAAGAAGGCCCTATGTCACGACAAAAATAAATTGCATCTCTATCTTGTTGATGGCATTCAGATAGTTTGTAACTCCTGGATGTTCTTAGTTAATATCGCCGTGTCATCCGCATACAGCAGGTTGTTGATAGACATACTATTTACTTTTATTGCCTTCTTTTCTTTCCTTTTATATGGTCATCAAGTGCCAACTGGAATATTTTCTCCATATAGATATTAAATAAAAATAAAAATAAGAGTATATATGCTTGGCGAAACCCTTTGGCAATTCTTATATTGCTGATTTGCGAAGCGTAATTTAATTTAAGTTTTACTGTTTGGTTCTAGTACAGTTCATGAATTATCCGGATATCCTTCTCGCCAATGTTCTTGTAAAATCGGCATTAATAGATCACGTCATATATTGTTAAATGTCTTTTGATAGTCAATAAAGCATCGTATAGATACATCCTTCGGTTCATCCATCCGTTGGTTGTTGCATTTTTGTATGAGTAGTTGTATAGTGTATAGTGCCTCTCTCATGCCTGTTGTTAAAAGCAAAGTGTGTATTACCTGATTTTTTTCGCATTTGCCGTATATTCTCTTATGAATTATTTTTAGAAAAGCTTTGAGTATGTGGCTCATGAGGCTGATGAGGCCGGTATTTCTCACATGCTTTAGCGTTGGATTTTTTTGGTATAGCGGCGGAGGTAGATGTTAGTCAAGAACGCTACCAGAATCGTATTGCATATAGTTGGTAGAATTTTCTTTCACCAGTTTGAGCATGTATGTTATCTTTTCTGTTTTTAAGTGCTGAGAGTGTGTAGATCTTTGACATTATTGGTGAGTCAAATGCATTACTGGAGATATTACTTGAGACTACCGTGCGTCTGTCATTGAATAGGTCTCGGACATATTCTTTTTATATTTTACAGATTTCCTGATTTATTAAGATTTTGTTATTCTTTGCAGTTTTTGAGGTGTTTGTCCTCTTGAAGATGTTGGTAATCTGTTTTTATTTTTTTATAAAAGTGGAAGATATCGTGCTTCGTATGCAGCTCCTCGGCTTCTCTATATTTGCCAATTATTAATTTTTTGCTTTTCTTATTTTATGGCATATATTTCGGTATATTTGATTATATTTTTATATGTTTCTTCTAATAAACTTTCTCTTTTCCATCATTAAGAATTTTTGATATCATCCATTCTTTTTTAAGTAATTTCTTTCTGCATCTTAATGAAACTTTTTAACAACATTGTGAATATTATTTTTCATGATCCGTTTTCTATATTCTCATCTCCATTATTGTTGTTATCGAACCTGATGTGTTTGTTAAGTTTGTCTTTCAATATCTCACACTTCCCTGTATCACTTGGAGAGGGGAGATATCATATATCTTGCTTTTATTTTTGTTTGTGATCCGTTTTCTTCTGAATTTGAATGTTATAGAATCCTATTAAATCCTATTAAAGAATCCGATTCTATATCTGCATCAGACATAGTCATATGCGACCACTCTTTTGATGCTGTTTTGATGTCTTTTATTTATTAACATATAGTCGATTTGATTACGGATTATTTGTTGGCTATTATCTCGTATACAATCTGCGTGGCGGGATATCGTAGTATATGTTTTTGATGACACAGTCCTTCTCTAAGCAAAATTGAACAAGCATGTTTGCTCATTTCTATTGCTAAAATCGTATTTTCCTACTACTCCTTCGACCACTCCTATTCAACTTTGGGATTGAAATTGCCAAGGACTATATTAATTTCGTTTTTCTTGGTTCTGTTTAGTGCATCACACAGTTGTTCATAGAATTAGACAATGTTATTATCTTGTTTATTTGCCATAGGCGCATAAATCTGGATCAGATTTATGTTTATCGGTGGCTCCAATCAGCTAAAGTTATTATTATTCTCTCGAAATAGATTATTACATTTTTGATATATTTTTTGAGCGAATCATTAATTAAAAATCCCGCGATGATTTACATATAATTCGTCGGTGCTCGAATAGTAGAATGTGGTTCTGTTGTAATAGCACGATCCATTATTTGCTCATCTTTCGCTGATTCCGATTTAGAGTCGGATTTGTATGTCGATTTGTAGTCTTTCCTTAATTGGCAAGTTTAGAATACATATATTCCAGATTTCTATTCTATTCCTTACTTTATTATGTCATTTTGGGAGATTCTTCGCCTATTGCTAATTTAACATCTGCCTGGGACTGGAGGCCATGTTTTTTAGTTTTCCTGTCAGTAAAGTTTTCGTGAACACATGATTATTTTGGGAAAGTGCAGGTTTTTTTTGTAGTCATCATAGGTTCCTATTACTTTCAATGATGCTAAAAGATGTCATTTCTTTTTTAGTTCTAATACAATTTGCGTGTTAAAAGAAAGAAACCGAGTATGTTCGATCGTGGAAATTGAGGACGGGGGATTTCAATGATGCTGGGAATCAAACTCCGATTTTCCGATTGTCAGGCAATCGCTCTCGTCTTAGCTATGTTCCTTCTAAATTGTATTATATTGAAGTTTATTTTTTTATCCTTGTGTAATGAATTTACACAAGCTCTTATATTTCTAATTTACTGATAAAATAAATATCTCTGATTAGGATATCGCTAAACGTAGATATCGATGCCTGTATTATCTCATTATCTCATGAAAAATGAAAAAAATATTTATTTCCTTAGACAAATTTGATATTTTTAAAATCTGATATTTCACCAAGCATATATGTAAAGAAATGAATGATTTTTCATAAATTAGACATAAAAAAATTGTTATTATAAACATAGTATAATAATATTAGGTAAATTAATAATCTAATATTAAAAATAATATTAGGTTATTAAATAATTATAAATTCCATATATCTTGAAAACATCTTTAAAAGTTTTTGATTTTTGTAAGGCAGTATTTTTATTGAAAATTTTTAAGATATTTTGGTGAAATTATCAAAGTTAAATTATATTAGACATCAGAATGTACTTGAATCGATTTATCATTTGCCAATATCAGATGCACTATTATTCTTAACAATTATAAAAAGATATTATAGTACTGTATCCTCAATTAATATTATACATTCAATTAACAATTATATTAGATTTTTCACAAAAAAAATGATTTTCAATTAATATTTTTTGCAATGAATCTAAGTCATTCTCTAAGAAATTCATTTATGAACAAATAGACAGATGAAATATATATCGATATTCTACAGATTTTTCAAAATTCATTATATTTTTTAAAATAAACGTATATAATTATAAGTTACATTCATTTTTTTAAATTCTGTCATTTAGTATCGCTTTGATAAAAGGTTGCTATTAAAAGAATTTTAAAAGATATAACAGAATACTTTCGTTATACATTCTAAAAAAATTGCCGGCAATTTATGTAATTCGACTCCAAGTTGTTTATAGCTAACATCATTAATTTTCTTTTTTTAACATTTCCATTAGAGACATTCCATTCTACGTAATTAACTCAAAAAAATTAAATCAAACATCTTGTACATGAATATATATATATAAATGTATAGACGAGCGAACGTACGTATATACCTGTGTATGTGCAATCAAATGCATTAATATTGCGCGGTTTCGGACTACAGATCTTTAATAGACAATGGAAATCTGATGTCGCTATATTTACTTTGTGCTTTCATTAACTTCTACATCAGTCATAGTTGTACAGGAAACAAGATATGAACTGCATTATAGATATATGAAGACAATGAAAAATTTATACATTGCGTAACGTACGCGCGCGCGCGCACACGCTCACACGCACACGCACGCACGCACGCACGCACGCACGCACGCACGCACGCGCTCACACACACACACAGAGAGAGAGAGAGAGAGAGAGAGAGAGAGAGAGAGAGAGAGAGGGAGAGGGAGAGGAAGAGGGAGAGGGAGAGGGAGAGGGAGAGA
>JAHMML010000036.1:1000879-1158210 GCA_020341155.1 Eciton burchellii | reverse complement strand
GAGAGGGAGAGGGAGAGGGAGAGAGAGTCTGCTCTATTGCATAATAATTAAATATTATTTTTAAAGAAATAAATATTGAAACATAATAAAAATAATAATGAAAACTTCATTTAACATTAAATTTAAATAAAATGTTAAATATTAACAAAGTTATTAACAAAGTTATTAAATAATTATTAAATAATTATTAGTTATTAATTTATTGCTATTAACTATTAATAATTACTATTAATAATTATTAGTTATTAATTTATTACTATCATGAATTATTCGTTATTAATTTATTTGTGCGTTTAATTATTAAATATTAATAAAAATAAAACAACAACATGAAAAACATTAATAAAAAATTGTGAAGAAGTTTTCAAGAAAGTTTAGATATAATCATATTTGTTTCCGCTCAATTTAATTAATTAAATTAATTATTTATTAAAACTTGAAAATATTATACAGTTTTATTGTTACAAAGTTGAGAGAAAATTTTAGTAAACATGGATTAAGAATTTAATCGTTTTTGAGATAATTTTGTACATTAGTATCATAACTGATTTATTGTTTCTTACATAGTGGCATATTATATACGAAGATTTACGTAAAATAATTTCCAGAGTAATATGTTGATATTTTTAGCATATTTTGCAATATAATCAACAAATCTACAATCATTGTACGTCAACTGAATAATTACTAGTGAAATATTTTTAAAATATGTATGAAAATTTCATAAGAATATTCAAAATGTAATTTGTAAATATTGAAATAAATTTTCATAGTGTGCGACCAATAGTCAAATATGATATTAATATATAAAATTATTTATATTTAAAAAATGATTGAATTTTTATTTATTGCTATCACTCAATATTGTATATTGTCTATAAATAAATACTAAATGCTTTTTTTAATATTATGAATATATATATGTATATATATATATGTATAATATATGAATATAATATATGTATATATGTATGTATGGTTATACAGAATGCTTCCCAATTAAACAATGAAACTTTATCAGTATGTTTTATAAAAATAAAAAACATTAGAAATAAAAATATAAATAAGTGTAAGTATAAATATAAAGTAATAATATAATTTATATAATAAATGTTATATAAATATAAGTCCAGAATTATTTCATTTTTATATTATATCAAGAAAATTCTTTATATGATATTTTATATTATTCTCTTCATTTCAATCTCATTGCCATTTATATTTAACTCATATTAGCAAATTATATAAATATTCCAGTCTCGATTTAATCTTCTCACAAGTTAACAATAAAAATAAATCTTTACTTGAACTTTTAAGGATAATATCCACAGTATTTTTTAAAATCAAATAAGAAATATCTTTGCGATCTACTTGTAATTCTTTCATCACATTTTTTTTTCTTTTCTTCATTATGTTTTTTCACTCTTTTCTTTCAGTTATCTTTTTTTATAGAATATTTCTGCGTATTTCAGAATTAAATTAGAGGAAATTTAAAACTCAATAAAAAAAGAAAGACGAAAGACAAAACGTATGATATCTATGTTTTTTTATAAACACTAGGAATATTTCTGTAAAATTTAAGTCAAAATTTAAATTTATTTCTTTAATGAAATTGTTTTAATGAAGCTTTAAGATTTAATTTTTCTTCTGCACTTTATTCTTCTTTGTAAAAGCTATATGATTTTGTCTTCTAAATAATAAAAATATAATAACTTTCTTCATTTAAAAAGCGAATTCATATCCAAATTTTGTAGAGGTAAAATTAATTTTCTTTCGCAGATCTCGTGATTGAATTTCTAGCAATCTGTTTGACTTGTGAATAAAATGATCCAGATATAAAAGAAAATAAATAAAATTATGTTTATATATAACGTACAATCATATATATGTAGAATATTTTATAAGTCATCAATCAATAATCAATAATGAGCCAATATCTCATGTAGATATCTGAATATCACAATATAGAAAAAATTTTTTGATTATTACATTTATTGGGAGAAACGTTTTCAGAAAAACGAATATGGAACCATAAGACAAGTAGATAACCATGTGATAAAAGTGTAATGATAAAATCAATATAGGAATGAACTTGATATACATTTATTCAACAGGATATAAATGCAGTAATATAGAAAGAGATGATATTAGAAGAATTAGATGATATTAGAGAATTATTTTAAAAAATTATTTTATAATTTATAATATACATTACAATGTTAACAATTAATTTAAAGATGGGATATTATGGTCGAAGATTTCTTGTATTTAATTAAATATTATTAGTTACATGATTAAAAGTTCTTTTCTTACGTGATTTCGATAATCTGATTGACGATTATTATGTATAAAACTGATATCATTGTTAGTTCTCATCAACTTCTTGAAATAGAAAGATATGGCGATACTAAATATATCAACTCTTTTCACGTTAGCAATTTTTGGCGGTAATACTTCAATTATAGCTGAATAATATAAAGAATTATATTCTTGGTGTCAGGTCTAACGATTTGACAAAGAGATTATATATATTACCAGAATATGATTTGTTTTTTGTCGTGAAAATCATAGTCAATATTGACTAATTCGTTTAATTATAATCTACATTTATATACAATACAGTTTTGCATTGCGATATCGCATTTCTAACTATTAATATCATATTATGTAATAATAAAATATATGTATCTGTATTATTTTATCAAAATCCAAGAAATACTGAATCGAAATTTTATTCCATAAATGTGTTTCTCTTATTATTTAATAGAATATTATGAATTATAATTTTTATCATGAATTTGATGAATTAAAATTTATTAATATTTTAGATATTTATGAGATACATTTGTAAAATTCTGAATATATTCGCTGTATCAATAAAATATATTTTCAATAAAGATAAAGAGTATAAACGTACGTATTAAAATATTATATTTAAATGATTTTTTTTACTCCCAATTTTAAATGTTGAATTTTATTTGTGCTTTTTATCGCACAAATTATCCTTATTATTAAAGAATGTTTCATTTTCACAAGAGTTTTAATATATTGATAATCCAGAATCTTTTTTTCAGAAGATTATTTTTTTGAATGAACAGTATTAATATTGGATTGACTGTAAGTGGCCATAACAATCTTTAAATTTAATAATAGTTTTAGTTTTAGTTTTAGATTTAGTTTCAGTTTCAGTTTTATTAAATCATATTAAAATTAAAATAATTTAACCAAAAGAGATAAAAAATATGAAATAATAGAATAAAAATAATCTTAATATTTAAAGAATCTGAAATAAAAAATAGAATAAGAATAATCTTAACATTTAAAAAACTTGAAAATAAAGACATATTGGAATTAATAGAATTAATAATAATAATTATTATATTTACGACATTATAATATATACGACAGGTAACATTTTCAGCAAGTCTTATGAAATGATTCTTATTTATTCCTAATTTATATTTGTATTTGTTTTTATATAGGTATTTTGTAAAAATAAAGACATATTAAGATTACATAATGCTTAAAAGTTATCATGTTATGATCTTGTATCCAAAGTCATGTTTTAAAAATATGCTTTAATTAAGTTAATACAGTTAATTAAGAAACTTCACAATAGACTTGTTAATTTTTTGTTTATTAGTTCATGTGAATCTATAATTGATATTTATAGAATATCTTGTGTGTACACACACACACGCGCGCGCGCGCGCGCGCGCACACACACACACACACACATATATATATATAAAAGAAAATAAGCATTTCTTTAATAAAATGTTCTGAATTATATTAGTATATTGTGAATTATATTAGTATATAAATATTTGTGAACATTAAAAAATTCAAAAAACTAAATGAAAATCTTTTTACTGTTTTGCAATTTTCGCGATAATAAAAGGATTATTAATTCATCAGAATATATAAATCAAAGCATGTTTTATGTACTGAAACAATAAGTCGGACAATAGCAACGCGAAGCTATTATTAGCAATGTGCATAAATACGATAGAAAGAACACTAACATATTACTGTTATCTTTTTATAATATTTTATAAATTTGCTGACATATTTAGAACTATTTTTACGCAAATCTACTACTTCGTAAAACATGTAATGTCTCTGATATGCAAATTTTAATCAATTAATAACTTTTATTATTGTGAAAATCGCAAAATGGATTTAAGATTTCCTTCTATGATTTACTAAACTCTGTTTTATTCTTTACAAGAATTTTTGCAGAATCTTGTGCACGTCCATTCACACACGCGCGCGCGCGCGCGCATATCAGTGAATAGAATTTTTTTAAGAATATGGAAGTATCGTACGAATACATATTAATCATTTTATAAAAGAATCGCTTTTTCTTATTCGCAAGATATTTGCGCATTATATACGTATAATTTTAAATTAAAAATAACCAAATAAGTATTATATAATATTTTGATATCCAAGTGCATGAAATATTGTTATTAATAAATTTTTATTTCTTCTTTAAAAACTATTATATTTTCATATTAAAATTTCTATCTTAAAAATGTTCATAAAATCTTCTTTAAAAATTATTATTAATTATCCTGATTTATATATATAGAAATATTATATATATATTATATATTTATATATATATATATATTTATAAAATATGTGTATATATATATACATATGTATATATACATATATTTTATAAATAATAAATATCTATATTATGCAATTATAAATTATACTATTATAATTATATTATATTATCATATTATTAAAATAAAGTTCTTTATAAAAATTTGAAGATTCATTACTATATTAACATATCGACTATTATTATATATATCGATAATTATTTAAAATTTCTACCAAAAGATACTCACCTTAGTCACTTTGAGAAATATCTCTGTTTCTTAAACTTAGCATAAATTATTGTAATAAATGCAAAATCAGATATTGAATAATACCATAATCTTAAACCACTTTGCATTTACAAATATAATCGAAACAGAAAGGAGAATGAATTAATTATTCTAATTAGTTCCAGAATAATGTTCAATAATATTGTAGCTATACAAGTAATATTAGCATCTTAGATACTGGTGGAAAATACTCATGAAGATATAAATGTAATTAAAATTTTATTAACGGTAACGTTAGTGATCAAAGTCAGATTAAAACATGAATATTATTAATATATGAAAAATATATAAAATATAAATTACATAATATAAGATCTGATGCCAAAGAATATTCGACACTTACTAATCTTCCATGTTGCGCGTTATTCGTTTTATAGCTGCGAAGAGCCATATGCGATGCACGATAAAGACACAGTAATTTCGTGGCCTTCTGAAATGCCGGTCAAGAGTAAGGCGTTTGGCGAATGACCGGTAGACATTCGAATTGAACCTTGAATAAAAGAAAGGAAGCTTAAAGCAATGCGCAATATATTCAATGTAATATAAAAATTCTTTATTATTTGAAATTATATGTACACTTATGTACACTTTTATATATATATATATATATATATATATATATATATATATACATACTATTATACTATATATATATATGCATATTTTGCATGCACACGTATATCTATGCGTACATATATAATATACATACACACACGTTTTTGCTCAGTGCGTGCACTCAATTCAGTATAAAAATTCTTTCATACATAACATATATACATATATGTACATAAATATAAACATAAGTAATTTTAGACATAATTACATTCACATAAATGTAAAGTCATAATTAATTTTACATATTAATTAAATAATATTCCTTTCTTTTCTTTTTTTCCTCTCTTTCTTCCTTCCTCAAAATGTTTAAATTATATATTCTATTGGATAATGATGTTTCTGAATTTTTGAAATATTAGATTAGATTATGAGTTATTTTGAGATTATTATTATGATTTCTGTGATTAAGTATTTTCTCTCATATATGATATAGAATAAAGATAAAAACGCTTTTATAAAAGATCATCGATTAAACTTATTTCATAAATATCATTTATTTCACTTGTTATAGAGAGAGTATAATCGTATTTCTGCAAGAGATTTTGCATAAATATATATAATCCGTCTTTCTTCTTATTTTTCGTCGTGTGAATTTGATAATACTATGTCTCTCGATAAACTGTCTCTCTTAATATTAATATAAAATCTTCTTAAAATTATTTTTTTTATATTGTCGAAATTTTTGTCACATGTGATAGCATCTCAATTATTATGAAAATCAATTACTTATATAGAGGATAAATTATTTATCCTCTATATGAATTCGCAAATATCTTGATAGATATGTTGTGAATTAAAAATGTTTTAAATAAAAATTATTTAATTTAAAGAAAGAAATAAAATAGATAAAGATAAAGATAATATAAAGATAAAAAATAGAATAATAATTTCATTATAGCTGGCATTTGTGAAAATTTTCTATAGAATTATTTTAAAGAATTCCAATATATTTCTCGCTTTATTATAGATATAGATAATATTGTTTTAGTTGCTATCTTCATATCCAAGAATTTTTTAAAAATCATCTCTTCCTATTATAAACTAGAATGCAAATAATTACTGATAAGTATTAATATATTAGATTTTCCCAATGTAACAATCATAATTGCAAAAAATCACATAACCTCAAATTAATATCCAAATTCTACATTTTTGAGAAGATATCTGAATTTCGATTCCAATATCTCTACAACAAAAAAAAACATGATCATTGATTTAATTCATAAGATTTTCTTTAATTCATAAGATTTAATTCATAAAATCTTCTATCGCATTTTGATTATCATAAAAAAATTTAGTAATTAACATCTTAATAATGAAGTTATCTTATTAAAATCCTATATAATATAATATCAGAACATTTTAAAAGTCTTATTCATCATAGAATCTTAATTAATGAATAGACTTAGTTGACCTAACAATACGATTAATAATATATCTTTCTTCACGATTTTTTATGTAAAATAAAACTTTCCGAACAATTCACACTTATTATAAAAAATTCATAGGCTAGTTTATATCAACTTCAACAATCAGAAATAGATTTATAAAAAAGTACAAAGATTCAATATTATATGCATCATAGAATTAGATAATCGCAAAATTAATTATGACGTATATGTGAAACAGAGAGGCAATGATTGTCTGAAAATTGTTTGAATATCGCAGGCATATCCATGCCAATGCTATGAAAAATTCGATGATTATCAATAATCATAGAATAGTTGAGAATCATAACTTTGATTGAAATAGTATGTAGATATTTGGAAAAGAAAAACGAAATGAAACGAAATGTTGTTTTTCAAAAAAAGTATATTAGAGATACTCTTCATCAAGAGATAAAACAATAATCTCAATATAAAAATATATTGATGCGGAAATGCCAAGTGCATGTTTCTGTATTTTATAAAATACATATATTTATATATATTATATTACTATTATTATTATATATATTATATTATATTATATTATATTATATTATATATATTATACATATATTATATTAAATAGATATATTTTACAAAATACATTGGCATTAATATATGATAGTGCGCGCTTCATAAAGATACAATCTAACTTGCACTCAATTAGATTCATTCAAAGTTTGTAAAAAAATATCAATCTGCAGATACATACATGTGTGAGTGCAAGGATTGACATCATTACAAACTAATCATCATCACGGTTACTTTTATCATTCCTGTATCATAATCACTATTATCAATAATGAGATTTACTCTTCAGAAAGTTACTCTTTACCAGGATCTTCATTACGATCACTTGTATCATTTATTGATGAAAATCTGAAATAAAATATCTGAAGTAAAATGTATCGAAATGTTCAATATCTTAATATTTATTCTTTATTATACATTACGCATCAAAAAATATGTCATCTAAGATTTTAATTTACTAATTTATTTTTTAAATTATAATAAAATTTCCAATTATATAGGAAAAAGAATTTTTAAAGTAAAATCGCATGTTTATATATATGTTATATTTGTTAAATAATCCCATATTTTGATGTCCGATACTTCAATTTAAACATTAAATCTTCTCGTTTCTTTGCAGTTTGTAAATATTTCTTGCAGTCTGCAAAAGTTCTTTTGCTTTAAAAATATCATATCATCTTGATGAAACGGAAGATATAATCTTTTGAGAATAGAAAATAGTAGGAAATACAATAGTATCCATAGAACAATATTTGAGACATTTTCCTGATATTTCAAAAGAAAATACTATTCAAGTTACGAAAATGATTTGCTTTGTTCTGAATAAATTGCTGTGATGTCTATAAAACATATAAAAAGCGTTATCAGAGGTTTCAGAGGGAAAATTATAATTTAAACTATTGCAGTTGTTGAATGAAAACTTTGTTTAAATTCAATTCATAGCAAGTTGCAATTACTGATTAATGCATATCCAGGAATTTACATGCCTAAAAAAGATTCAAAAATAGAAGTGAATTCCGCATAAGCCTAACTTGAAAAACAAAATAAAACAATGATCATATTCTTGCTAACTTGGTTTAAGACAAGTGATCTTACAAAATAATTACAAGTGAGAAATAGATACTGTATGATAGTTCTAAATACAAAAAATAAAAATAGATCTCAATCAATTATCACTAATCAACATGATGTTCAACTTTCATATTATCATTTGTTGTATATCTGATAAGAAAGCATGAATTTTATGAATTATTGAATCTTGTTTAGACTATAAAATTGCCAACGATAGCCCATCCATTTGAGCGATGCATTGAAATAAAAGAAATTACGAAACATGGAAAAATGATTGTATGAATATATGGAAAATAATCATAATTACTCAAATTATCTACAAGATGTGTCTTTTACATTTGCATCATATTATTGCATATTATTGCAATAGTATATTATCAATCTAATTTTAGATTTAAAGAGAGACAAAATTTCACTTAGTGTATCACTTAATGTATGCACAAAATGAAACAAATTTCGTTAATCTTCTCTATAGGTTCAGTTGTAATATCCAATATAATTAATAATATAGCATATACACATTCTTTATTCTTATATACAGCAAAAAGAATATTAGAAGAATATTAGAAGAATATTAGGATAAAGGCAGTATCTCCTAATTTTAATGAATCTTAGATATGTTAAAATATAAATCAAAATAAGAGTATATTTATTTATATTTATTTATATACTTTTATTTATATATTTTATATATATATTTTTTTTATTTATATATTTATTTAAGCTCAATTTCATGTTAAATAGTTCTGAAAAAAATCGTTTTTTTTTCTTTCTAAACGAATAGCATCAAAATAATAAGAGATATAAAAAAAGATTTGAATTGAAATCTTATGCCTTTTCATGCATCTTGTAGTAGTGTAATTCCGTTTTTAAAAAATTTTATATTCTTCTAAATATCTTTATTTTAGCACACTACTTTTGAAAATCGTTTAATTTTTGTGAACGAGTTTTAAATAGTTTTCGGTTTTGAATGTTATATTTTAAAAAATATAACAATATATTTTATTAAATATTATTGTTTTTTCAAGAAGTCCATTCTTCAAAATTGATTTTTTCTTTGTTTCTTTCTTTTGTCATTACAAATTTATAATATTATAATAAATATCCATTTATATATGGATGCAAACGCACCATAAAATATGATCCCTTAATGGACATGTGCGTGAAAAATTATTTGCTATAAGCGACAATAGCTGTACATATCGGATACTGTGATACTGGTTATTTACTTTGATTTATAATTATTTTTCGCCTTTTAGTAAAGCGAAATCCTCAAAAAATGCATAGAAAAAAATATTTTTTATGTATATCTTTTATGTTACGCACATAAACAGCGAGCAATATATCATACAGAATACCAAATACCAAAAAATATTTTTCTTTAAAGCTAAATTCGATGCGGAAAGTATGCTATTTTAATGAGTATTAATTATTAAATGCGCGTAATTGTGTTATCATGAATCTAATGATAAAAAAAATAGATTAAGAATGTATTTTTAAGAATATATGAAAGCATGGCGTATAGATATGTAAACATTTATGAAGACACAATCATGCCATGTATAATGTGAAGTTTTCTGTGACCTCACACGAATGAGCTAATCGCGCAATATATTGTATGAGTTATTTGAAGGATATTACTGAATTATTTTAATCATAACTTATTGTATTGTTATTATCTTCTTTTCTTTTTTTATCATTCCAGAAATTGTTACAAGCTGTCACAGCGATATTTAATATTATTTATGGTAGTTAGGCGTGAGAAGATCTTGGAAAATATGCCTAGCGACATATGCTCCATAGAATTACAATCCGGTCAGGTACATAGCTCTTGAGGAAGCTTTCTTTTTAATCTGCGTCTTGTCTTGGTATTTTTCATGAGATTAGTCGTTAAGATGTTTCTTCAGTTTATCAGCATATCTCTGATTGAGTCTTCTTATCTCGTCTCTAATGTATGATACATATGACATTATTAAAATTATAATGTACTGTATTATTGGTGATATACCAAGGAATATTGACGATAATTCGAAAGTATCTATTTTAGAATTTTTGTAGTATTTCTATATTTGAACTGGAGACTGTGCATCACAATTGGACGACATAGGCCTAAACAGAGTTTGAGAATTGCCTTGTATAATTATAATTATATAATTATATAGTAGAGATCGAATTGTAAAAAGGAGCTAAAGATGCTTAAATATTTGTAAATCTCTATAAGAATCTCTGTAAATAAATTATTCTTGTAAGAATAACTGTACGCATAGCTTGCAATTGTAGCTTTCAGAGGGATTGCAATATCTGCGGTATATAGCAGACACAGCACAAATCCTAGTATACTATTTTGAGGAATTCTAGAGTTGGTCTCTTTTGTGTGACTGCTTCTCTATATTAACTATAAAAGTTCTATGTAAGGTAAAGGTAGGATTTTATAACATAGAAGTCAGATGGATAGTTGTTTTTAATTTTGTATAATAAATCATTATACTAAATGTTGTCGAAAGCTTGTGAAACATCGAGGAAGATTGCCGTACAATATCTTCTTGCTCCCATATTATTATTTATTTGACAATAAATGTATTTGTTTTATAGTTGCGTGCTTATATCGGAAACTAAATTAATGATTAGAAGTTAATTTATGTTTCTTCATTATTATGATATTCTCCATTTTTAAAAGTAGAAGTTTCTAAAAGTAGATCAGCGATCAGATGGCCAGTAAGTGGATTCTCCTATTAACACAGTTGTCAAATTTATGGCTTCAATCGTTTTGAGGAGTTTCCGTCCTTTAAGATCAATCTTGATCTCTATTGTTTGGTATTATCTTTTGCAGCGGTAAATTGGTAAAGACCAAGATTTTGAAAAAGATTAAATAATTATTTCTTTTAAATAATTATTAATTATTTATTTTTTATAAAATGTTTAGGTAATAAATATACGGCAGAAACAGTAATACTTTCATTCCAGTCTTCAATCACGATAGTGTACAAGTATTCTTCTTGGCATTTATCAATCTCGTAATGTTTAATATTGCTTCTTATAATAAGAGCAGCTCTTATATAGATTTTGCCATTAGGGTGCATTGTGTAATACAAAATGTATTCAAGAATTCGGAAGTAGTTTTTGCTGGTAAAATGTGTTTCAGAAACAAATAGTATTTCTATGTTTTAATGGAAAATAAAAGTTTTGCTTTCTTGCGACTGCTTAACTAGTCCGTTGGCATTCCAGTTGCTATTTTAAGTGTCCTATCTATTACATCATTTTGATAAGAACATTTGTTAGAACATTGAGCCTATTGTTTAATATCGATCCCATTTTTTCCATGAGCTTTTTCATCATATATTTTAATTTTTGTAGATCGTTTGTTTCATGTTTTTCTGAACTTGGAGATATTATTTAGAGATTTTGAATAGTCAGATTATTTTGTTACATAATCGGTTGTCTGTTTTTAGTTTTTGCGACTGTAGTATAGGATCTTTCTGATCGGATGGATCTAGTTTGTATGCTTGCGGGTTTGGATTGTGATTGTGGTTTGGATATTACTGCTTTTCTCCGTAATGCGACAAAAACTTCTTTGTAGATCTTTATAAAGCATACAACCTTTATAGTTTGCTGGGTGGTTGTCTTCGCATAGCATTTAACGTTCTTAGATTTTTCTTAACGGGAGCTAGGCCAAAGAAAGAAGAAGAAGAAAAAACCAGGCTTTTAAGCCTAACTCGCGTGAAATTACTCTAGAGGAAGAAAATAAGCTATTCCCTGATGACATTATTTCCACTACCCATTGGATCTTCCTACAAGATCCTTCACTGTCAAATAAGTGAGAGTCGTAATAAAAAACCTGAAGGCGTCCAAAGAAAGCGCCAGGTTATAACTTTATAACCAATCAAATTCTGCAGGGAATAAAATTCATGAATCAACATATAATGCAGTTCTTAGACGGGGCTTCTTTCTACTTCAATGAAAAATAGCATAAATTATTATGATCCAGGAGCCTGATAAATCTGCAGAACTTGCAGAATCGTATAGACCGATCAGTTTATCAGTTTATGTACAGAATTAAAAGCAGCTTTTTAACTGATATCTATGCCATTATAAGGTGTTATCTATTACATTATCTATAACTTTTAGAATTGAATATGGAGAAATGGTCACACAGTTAAAAGAGATTAACTCTCGAGTACCTCAAGGTATTAGGACCAGTATTCTATCTATCTATACATATGCTGATCTTCCGGTCGCTTTGGTCTTCATAACTGCAATCTATGCGGACGATATAGCTGTACTTATGGCTCATAACAATCATATGAAAGCATCTTTGCGACTATAGGAAAGTCTCTACCACGTTCAGAGATGGCTAAAAAAATGGAGAATCAAAGCTAAGGGAACAAAATCTGTGCAGGTGGCATTCATTAGCTGTAGAGAGATGTGCCCACCAGTAACTCTGAAATTTTCCCTCAAGAATCCCTCAAGTTGAAGATGCCAAATATTTAGAGCTGGATCGCAAACTGAATTGCAAAAAACCAGCGAAAATAATTTGGACTTCAACTGAGGAAAATATACTGCTACTCGGCCAGTCTATTAGACAGTCTATCACTACTGTCGGTTGAAAACAAGTTGCTATTATATAAGGCAATTTTCAAATCTATTTGAGTTTATGGCGTTCAATTATATACGATTTAAATATAAAAATATTACAGAGATTCCAAAACAAATATCTTAGAATTATCATTAATACTTCTTCACCAACGACATATTACATCATGATCTTAACGTGTCATACGTTAGAGATGAGATAACAAAACTCAGTCAGAGATATGCTGACAGAATGAAGAAACATTCTAATAGATCTCTAATAAATATATCTCATTCTAATAAATACTCATAAATCTCATGAGAAATGCGAAGACATCATGCAGACTAAAAGACTTCCACAAGACCTATGCGCCTGACCGTATTGTAATTCTATAGAATATATGTTACTGGGCATATACTCTTCATGATTTTATAACATCTAACTGTTACATGTATTACTAAATATCACTTTAATAACAGCTTGCAATAATTTCTATAATAAAAAGAAAGATTTTTCCTTGCGTGGGCAATTAGAGGTTGAATGATTTTCTGCGCACTTGTCACATCTCGCTTTATAGAAGCAAAAACTTCTCATATGGCCATATCGCTGGCAATTAATGCATTGAGGGATTTTTCGTTTCGGATGTGGTAGCTCAAATTTTTTGGTATTGCAGAAGTGATTTAATTTCGTAGTTGTCTTTGTTGTTGTTCTCGAGTTTTAACTCAAGAGAATATGAGAAGAGTGTTTCTAGTACCTTGCTTTTTAATGTTCTATACATTGGTAACCATATATCCATGATCTTCAATTTCTTTCCTGATATCACATTCGATGGTATATATTTAAGGATAACTTAAAGTTCCTTTTCTGCTTCGGTTTATACGTGTAAAATTCTCTACTTTTGAATTCCTTTACTCTAATGACATAGTAATAGAGCTATTGACAAGTAATAGAACTTTTAAACTGTATTTTAACTTGCTTATAATTTCTTTTTGATAATCGTCTAGTGATTTTTTCTAGCAGTTAGGAAAGTGCCTGTATGTTAGTAATTCTGACAACAAAAATGGGAGAGAGTTTGACAGTTTTTTCGACTTTTTCATTATTATTTATGTCATTGAATATCTGTTCGAGTCTGTCAAAACTCTTAGATATAAGCATGGATTTACTTAGCCAGTAGTTGTCAGTTTTAGATTGTTTATCCAAAACATTATCTGTTCGGGGCTGTTCTGACTTCTCTTTTTGCCACTGACTTCCTGCTACATATATTACTTATTTAACTTCTGAGTGTTAAGTTTGATATTTACTCCTCGCTTGAATATATGTATTCGTCGCGCCATAAAATCCGCTTCAGCAGGATTTTCGGATAATTCGCATTCAGGGAATGCGATATTGTTTTAACATTAACAAAGCTGTGATATAGTTTGTTGTATGTTGGGCTTCTTAAGTCCATTATTTTTGTGTTGTTATTTTTATCTATGTAATATGATTGGTAATTTACTAGCAATGTTGGATTATATATTGGTTTCGCAGCCAATTTCATCCTCTCATATTTCCATAGTTATTTTATATCCTGTGAGCATGGATTTCCTATCCTGCTGCAGTATTTTGATTTTGGTTTCTTAGCTCATTTTTATTTTTGCCTGTCTTTATATGTTCTATACTTTCCAGAATTTTTCATTCGGTATTTTTCGTTTGTATTCATAAACTCATGCCAGTAGTGTGACTATGTTCCTCAGCCTGACACTCCGCTGAAGACATTAGGCATTGCTTGCTGACCGTTCAAGCGGAGCCCGCTCGCCCATTTCTCACATCGATAGATAGGATATCCAATCTCCTGTATTGTAATTTCCATGTTCAAAAACTGAAAAGATTGTCATTTGGCCTGCCGATGCTATTTTATTTCATATTTATCCTTTTGGCATAGTCAGTGTGAGTTTTCTTTTATCCGCCATCCGCACTCTCTAGGAGTTCTCTCGTTGACTTCTCTTGCTGTTATGAAGTAAAAATTTATATATTAATATAGTTTGACTATATATTATAATCATACTGATTATAATTGATCTATGCCATGCACCAAAGTTTGACAGATTATTATGCGGCAAGCGCCATTTGTTTCAATTTTCAAATATTTATAACCTAAAAGCAAAACAAACTGTTCGCAACTTTGATTTCTTATTTATTTTATCATATAGAATCATTTCTTAAAATTATATAAATTATTGAAAATCCTGTATATACTGCCATTACTGTATTTTTTAGCAATATTTTTAGCAATATGGATAAACACAAAGCAAGCAAAGCTTTTTCATCAAGATATTGGCAATCTGTTGATGTGTGAAGAATGTCTTTGTTCGCTCACTATCTTGTTTCTTAAGTAGATAAACTCAAACTAATGCATTCACTGAATAAAAAACACAGAGTATAAAAAGATGGAGAGCAGAAGAGAGAGGAAGAAAGAGAGAGAGAGAGAGAGAGAGAGAGAGAGAGAGAGAGAGAGAGAGAGAGAGAGAGAGAGAGAGAGAGAGAGATTATCTAATTTTGTAAATATCATATTTTTATATACATTTTATATATATTATATATATATTTTTTATATATATTATATACATATATACATTATATATTTTTATATTATATTTGTTGACGAAAATAAATGATAAAATAATAAAAAAGTTTTTTAAATAAAGAACATTCAAAATAAGTTGTGAACACTTTCTTGATTATTTTTTTGAATTATTCCTAATAATACCAGCAATAATTTTGCGATGTTGAAAAATTATTTAATTTATCTTGTAAGTAAAATTATTATATATCTTGTAATAATTATGTTGTTATGAAATGAAATATATCTTGAATATAAAATCAGATTTTAATGTGAAGATAAATTTGTTCTTTAAACCAATCTACCAATTAAGCATTCAAATCTGTGTCAACTTATAAAATAAAAAAAAAAATATTAAAATCTTTAGAATATCTTTTTTTAAGTAATAGTAATATAGATAGTGTATTTATATATTTCGTTTAGATTATCGATATTATAAAACAAAATAATAAAACTGTCAGAGAAAATATTTCAAATAAAGTATATCTTGTAAGAGAAAATGATTCTAATAAGAATGAAAATTAATTTTAAGATTAAATTTATAGCTTTGTCAATTTCATTCAATAAAACGAGAAAAGAAAAAAGAATTGCTGAATAATTTCATAAACAGAATAACTGAATAGCTAAATAAGTTTTATACAAAATTAAATTTTTTTTTCTTCGGATATAATTCTTTTAATAATATTTTTTAAATCGAAATATTAAAAAAATTTTATTAAAACTAATATATCTTGATATTTATAATATAATATATAGATATATATATATAGATATATAGTTATAATATAGATATTCATGGTAAAATTTACATGTATTTATATATACTATATATTACTTTCCAAATATATATTATTTTCTAAAATATAAAACCTTATTAATTTTATTGGAAAAAGAATATGAATGATGTATCAAAATATTGAAATGTATCAAATATAGAATTTATCAATTCTAGATTTGCGCTTCGCATAATAGGAGAAATACTTTTAATAACTTTAATAATAAAATCATTTTTATCATATTATATATTGCTAACAAATCTGCCAATGCATCGATTTTTTAATGCATAGGATATTAATAAAAAAAGAAAGTTATAATTTAAGAATGTAAATAAATCCAAATAATAAAAGATTCATACGAAGCGACAATGTATGTACCGGATAGTATTCGATAATATAAATATGAAAAATGGGTTAATACAAATATGACAAATGTTGCTATTTAGTATTAAGAGCCGTATTGAAAATTTATTTGTGCATCTAATATTCCATCAAAATCAAAGAAGATAAATAATTATGTTTTATAATTGACACGATAGAAAAGACAATAACATTTCTTCCATAGAAATAAATAATTATTTTTTGAATTTTTCGATCAAATGTTTTTCTAATATTTTAACTATTTTGTACAATCACGTTTTTAAACATTATCTAAATCTTCATATTTTGCTTTTACATTTTTTCCTAGTATGTCTATATTAACCCATTTAACCCATTATTCATTTTTTTCAATATTAATTTTTTTATGCTATATTATATTATTTTTATTTCTTATATTTTTATATTTAAAAAATTTAATAATTTCTTTTATTATTTTTATTTATTTTTATTTATTTTATTACTGTTATTTTCTGTTATTTACATTATTTTTTCTCGAATGCTAAAGTTTTTCGGATTATAATATTGACATTTCTACTTTCTTTATTTGACATTTTCATTTTCAATAGCACAAAATTAAATTCTTGTATCACATTATTATATAATATATTATAAGAAATATATTATATATTTAACTTATTTTCTTCGTATTAATTTTTTTAAATGTTTCATTTCTTTAATATATTCGGAATAATATAATTTCGAAGGACAATAATATTTTTCTTATAACATTTTAAAAAAACATAATATCGTATTATGTTTTTGCCACTTACCGTTATTTTTTAATAATATCAAGTTAGTATCAGAAGAATTAGAAGAATATATTGTATATTTTTATTCTCTAGATAATTATTAAATAGATTTTCAAGTCACGGAATAACAGATCGAATTAAACTTGTCAATAAGCCATTATAGAAAGGTATTTATCAAATTATTATTCTAGTAATAAATTAAATAACAAGTCAGAAGAAAACCAGAAAAAAACTTCTTGAATCTTATCAATTATCTTCTTAAAAAGTTTCAAATATTATTTTGTATTCAGTGTTTATTTGTGTTTCAAAAATTGTGTATATGAATGCAAAATTTCAGTTTTTCAATTCGTTAATATTTCTTTAATAATTCGTTAAAACTTTAATCATAGTTGTTTTCTTATTTTTCAAAATTATTTAATTTGGGATAACAGGAGGCGATCTGTGAGGCCCCAGGCGACAATTATATCCTTTCATTTTGACACGGATTGCTGCGTCCTTGACAACCATATGTGGCAGCAGCTGCACTTGACCTATATATTATTATGCTATTAACGTATTGAACGCTATGCACATCCTTCATAAATATGTCCGTAAGCTTTTAGTAAGATTAAATTTGATTATTTCATTATTATAACTTCTTTCTACAGCAATTACTAGTTCTAATGCAATGAATTCTTCAAGACGAAAGTTAAAATTACATTATTTTCAGTGATACAATAAATATTAGATAATAGAGGAACAAAAATTCTATATATATATATTTACAAGAAAACTCGCAAGGGTATTTTCTTCTGATTATGATGAGCTTGTAGTAGCTTGTAATATAGACAAAAATAGACATCTGTTTTTTTATACATCAATATACATTTATGGAGAATGAAACATTTTTGAGAAAAAATACCGATTTTGTTTTTTGAAGAGTAAATTCGAGAAATTATATAATAGAAATTATATAATTATATAATTATATAATTATATAATAGAAAACATTTTATAAACAAGAATTGAATGCATGAAGAATATATTACAATGACATTTCCAGATTTTTTGAAAATATTGTTTGAAAATTTTTTAGTATTTCCATTACTTCCTATTTTTTTAATTTTTTAAAACTTTCGTTTGATGAAATAAGAGATTATTTACTAATCCAGCATAATATACCATGTATAACAATGTATTCAAAATATATATTCCAAAGATGGATTTTTTGAAAAAAGGAAAGATGGGAATATCCTTCATATATGCTTTAGTCATTGTTTTATTTACTTAATACATCGATATAATACGTTTCCCTTGAATTTTCTCATAATAAGACATGATTAATACAAATATATGTAAGATATCATTATACATTATACATTATACATTATACATTATACATATCATTAACATTTCAATATGTGCAATATGTATTTCAATATATGCAATACAACTATAATAAATTAATTTATAAATAATACAGCAAGCAGCATTAAAATTGTTATGTAAAATATTTAAAATAAATAGAAGGAGGGGATGTACTGTGTATATATATGTATTATTACATCATATATATGTATAAAAATCATTTATATTATGAAAACTGATGTCATTTCATTATCTATTTGTAATGACTATATATTTATATAATAATTCAAATAATATAAATTTAATATTTAAAATTTCTATTTATATTAATATATTTTATATAGAACTCATATATAACTTATATGTAGCTTATTTGCTTTTCATTTCATTCTTTTCATCTTATACTATTATATACTATAATTTTAATAATAGTTCATTTTGAGATGTTTAACAATATGAATGTAATTCAAAATTATAATATTTTTCATTGATTAAAAATATTTTATGTTTAAATATTAATTGATTGTTAAATTTTGCTACTTATATATGTATATTTTTGCATCTTTTGTATATATATGTATGTATGTCCCATGTATGTGTGCTACTCTCAAAGATCTTTATAATAATGGAAAGCCAAGGCCTGATGCCCGATTATCAATTTGGTTTTTGAAATAAACACGCAACCATAGAGCAGATACATAGAGCAAATACATTATTAAAAGAATAAACAATAATATGGAAGTAGATAGATACTGCACAGTCCTTCTCGAGGTCTCGCATCAATTAAATATAAAACAAACATTGAAAAATCTATATTGTAGATGATTCAAATCATTTGATAGAAATTCTGCCTAATTATGGTTTTGAAGATGATATGTTTTGAATATATTGAAGATGATTTAATATAACTAAATCAAATAATACTAAATCAAATGGAAGTTAAGTATTTAAATACAAATGATATAGAAGATATAAATACAAATGACTGTAGATCATATGAATCTTGCTAATAATATGAAAAATATTAGTAATAGCTTATTAATTCTCATATAAAATTCGTGTTTTTCTAGTATATTTGATATAACAATTAATGATATGTTGCAATATTATTAATATATCTTAACTGATTAATCTTGTATTTGATAAACTTTTATATAATCAAGATAACATTATTTATTGATAAATTGTATCAGCATTTCTTAATTCTTTTTAAATTTATTTAACAATATACAAATGTCCATAAAAATTATAATACAAAAGTTATAAATACGAACGTTGCAAAAAACATATGATGAAATTAGGAGAAAAAAATTATGAAATTCGTATGGAACAATTTGATTTATAATTGCAAATTTATAAAATAATTTCTTTAATAATTTCTTGTATATTTACTTATATGTCAATTATTGAAATTAAGAAGTTTAATTTAAAAATAATTAAGAAAAAGATTTTTAATTGCTTGAATAAATTTTAGATTGTAGAAAATATAATAATCTTGTAAATGATAAAATGTACAAAAACAATAAATTTTCTGATAAATTGATTATTCAAAAATTGATTAATCAAATATACTTTAATGATTCTGGAATTTATAATTTTTAATTATAAAACTTCCTCTCATAAAATCACAGAACTTTATTTTTCAATATACAATTCCTCTTTCTGTTTCAATTCTAATTTAAATAATATTCTTTTATTAATTTTATGTTATAATAAAGATATGAAAAAGTTATAAATATTCAATCCTAGAAGAAATTGTAAAAAATTTAGGAATTTTAAAAATAGAATTTTTATGTTGAAGAAACTGAATATACAATCAAAGGATTTCAACATTATGCATATTAAGATACGATAATTTAAAAAATGCCATGATCTAACATGATTGAATTTTTACGTATTGATAAATTTTTATATATTGGTTGAATTTTTTTATTAATAGTAAAAGTAATTATTTTGGAATATTTGATGTACAAAAATTTTACTAAAATAAATTGTAAACAATAAAATAATCATTGAAAATGTCTGAAAGTCTTAAAAATCATCAGTTCAATATGCAGTTAATTATCTTTACGATAGGTGGAAATAATTAAACTACTTCATGTTTTAAATGATTTCGAACTTTCTAACTTAAATTTATCAATAGATAATGTTGATCCGAATATGACTTGAATAGATATAATCGTGTTCTGAAAGAGTCAATACGAACTTGAATTGTTTCGAAATTTGTATTAGAAGAAAAATTAATTTAAGTAAAACAAATTAATGATAAAATAAATATTTTTCATTATGGCTTTCAAAATAAATCTGATAGATTTAATACAATTTGTTTTGATAAAACAAATTATTTAATAGATCAAATAGTTACCCAAACTTATTATTTGTTAATATTTTTCCCTTTAGTAATTAGTGATATTATACAAATTCTTGATAGCAACACAATTTAATGAAAAATAAATGTAATAAATTAAAAAGAAGTAATTATCTTTTTAATAGGAATTATCAAAATAGCATCTGATCTTATGTTTCATAAAACTGTAATAATTGGTTTAAAAAATCTCAAATTATCATAAATGGCTTTTGAATGAATATAACATTTATTTAACAATAAAATATAAAATATTAAAATATTAAATATTATATTATTATATAATAACATATTTGTTACTTGTTATTTAAACAATTTTCCTTCTAAGACATTTTAGACTATTTTATTTGAAAGCCATCACAGTTGCTTGAAAGATCTTTCAAAAAAATTAAAAACTTATAAAAGCGTATGCAAAACTCATCAATAAAATATTTTCTAATCAATAAGATATTTTTTAAATAAAATAATAGCAATATTTTTATATCTTTTTTTAAAGAGTAATGTTAAAGAGTAGTGTAATGTTATTTCATCTCTTAAGAAAACATTACATATTTTTATATTATTTTGAAGATCTTAAATTTAAAATCAAATATAATTAAAGTATATTATGCGATAAGATATGATAACTTACGATTTGATGCAATATGATGTGAACTGATACATATGATATGATGTTTAATGATGCGATATGATGCAATATGATGCTATATAATGTGATATAATGATATATGACGCGATATGATGCGAAATGATTGAATATGTTCAGATGTGATATATTGCCATATAAGGTGATATGATTTGATGTGATATGACTTGATGTGATATGATGTGATATGATGCCTTATATTGGCATATGATGCGGAACAATGCGAATGATAGCACATATTGCGATACGATGCGATATGTTGCGATGTGATACGATATGATGCGATATGATGTATTTCTAAATGATCCAATTTATTTCTCGGAATTTCAAAAATTATTTGGAAATAAGATTGAAACTAATTAACTTATATGCATCTTCTTTTCATGAACTAGTTTAGGTTTAGTTTTTCTAAGATATTTTCTTTATTTGCCTTATTTCTTTACTTATAATAATAATTTATAATACTTATAATACTTATATATTGTAACTATATGTTGTAAATCGAAGATATATAATTTTATCTGCTTGTAAAAAATGTGTAGAATATAAAATTTTAAAACGAGACAATGATAATTACTTCATTTTTTATTTAATGAAATTAAAGCATTTTTATCGTATAATATATACAACAGAATTAATATAAATATGTTAATTAAATAAAATATTTTGTGTCTAGCTATATTGTTCATATTTATATATGTTTGTTTTGTATATTTGTATATATTTGTATATATTTGTATATATTTGTATATACATTTATATATACTTTTATGTGATTTAAAGTAATTTGATAATGATCTTAAGAGCCTATGAATTAGTTTTTCATGTAATTTATATAAATATTAAAACATATTTTTATAGGTAATTTATAGGTAATTTATAGGTAATTTATAGGTATTTTATAGGTAAATATTATAAAAATTTTTATAGGAAAAGAAATATGAAGAGAAAACTACAGTTACATATGCCATTTATTAGACATGTAAATTATATTTTTATATACATATAATTATATATATTCTTATATATTATATATATATAATATATAAGATTTATAATATATATATATAATATATATATTATGTAAATATAAATTTGACATGTAAGTAACATGTAAATTATATTTATATATACATATAATTATATATATTATTATATATATATATCTTATATATATATTTTATATATATTATATATATATTCTTGTAAATGTTTATGCAATAAAATTAATGAAAATATATTTATTTCTTATTGATATTATTTTCTAAAATATCCGCTAAATGTGAAATTTGCATTCTTCTATGCCCAAATATTAGAAAAAAATATGTATATGAAATACCATAATATTAATACAATATATAGAAAAGATTACAGAATTTTTTGTTTCTAGAAATGTAATCCTCAAAATATTGCTTCTACGATTGTGCTCACTAAATATTATTATAATTTAGATCATGGTAAATGTAATATATTTAAAATCACGTTTTTAAAAATACGGAAAATAATTCTAAAAAAAAACAGATAAAAAATAAAAATAAAAAAAACAGATTCTTATCTGTTTTTTAATTACAGATTTTAATTTTAAAAATTTAATCGGATAAATAAAATTTAAAACAAATCCGAGCATTTCGAATCTTCGATTATTCCGTCAATGTATGATGTGTCTGAAGATTGGTGTCTCGGAATGCCCTAACGAAGTGCGGCGCTTGTATCAAAGCTATTTTTTGGAAGCTCTAGTGATATAGTACGCATTATAGATGCGTTTGAGAAGATTTATGGATTTAATGTTGCAACTCGAATGGTTTCTGTCGCGTTTACCGGATGTAATAAGCTCCTGCCAAGTCCCTGTTTTAATCCCGATCCCGATAAACTTGGTTCGATATACGACAGAAATCCAAACATACCGCTCGTCATGACATGCCCGTTTTGAATCTTTGCTGTCTTTGAGATCTGATGTTTGAACTAGTAGTAGACAATCTTACAGATTAATTTACGAAGCGACGATTCGGCTATGTCGATTTTCCCAGTTGTTTTTTCAGCTGATCTCGCGGAATAATTCCTCTTTAAAAGATTCGAAATTGAGCTGTTTCTTTTGTTCCTTTCTCAAATTATTCATTTCGTTCTGCCAACGCTTATCCATTTCCGTATATATTCGCTTAATTTCCTCCATTTGGTTTCATCTGATGTTTGATATTTTGTCGTTGAGCGTTTGTCTGATATTTTTCTGATGTTTGGTGAATTTAGATATCTTCAAAAAACTTATAATTCCAACTGATTTTAACGCGATCCTATCGCTGCTATGAAATTATATTATCCCGACCTTACAATATTTAATATTTAGATCAAACGTTAATATTTAGATCAAACATGAATTTCGATCGCAGAAATCTATACTGTTTAGTACTTATCGGTCTATCATCGATTATAGTGAGTTTATGTGCGGTTATATTTATATGGCCTAACGGCTCGTCAGATAATCGGAACAAGTTGTTATATTTGTTGATTATTTTATCAGTATGTCCTCTTTTTCGTTAAAATGATCCAGACGCAATAATTCCTGTACGGCGTAGCTTCGATCACTCCGAATGCGATTAGGCATGATAATGTTAATTGCGCGCGTTGGATCACATTTGCATTTGCGATGCTTGGGTTCCGGACTATATGTCGCGATTCTTTCTATTTTCTCTAACTCGATTTGAGGAACGACAATTTTTTCATCAGTTTCGTATTTTCATATTTGAATATTCGAAATGTACTATGCATATATAGATCTACGTATATGATCCATACGCATTAAAATCGCATTATGATAAGACTGCGCAAGAATTGTATGTGTATTTACAATTTGGATATATACTCTCTCATCGATTTGTTACCATTGTATCTCCCGACTCATTGTTTCGCCTATTGTAATATTCCTCGTTTTGGAAGACAATTGATATCTGCATCGGTTTCACACTAAAAATATCTGTAACTATCTGTAGCATCTGGAACTATGTATCGGGAATGGTAACCGCGGTCTGATTTTTTCTTGCAGCGTTTCCTTTCAAGTTGTTGCGCCACTTTTCTGATTGCCTCGAATGCCAAGAGTGGTACAACAACTGCGAGGCACCGGGTGATCTCCGAATTTTATCAGCACTTGGATTTCGGGTGGTAGGCTTCGACAGAATATGCAATTCAGCAGCCTATCTCAGAAACGGCGCAGTCGATTAAGAATCTCTTTTCGCATCTTTCTGCTTCAACAATATGCATGCAAATTCTAGACTCTTTCAATATAATATAAGATATTCTTTCATCGACGGAGGGAAAGAGCATCGTATTCCTCATAATACTGCTAGATAGTTCATGTGATATTGAATGAATTTTTCAACTTGTCAATTGCGTTATATTACTAAATGTTTGGTCATCTGGCGCTACGTGTGCTCCGCAATTTATTCAGCAGTTTTGCGAATTCGGTTTCTTCCGGCGAGAGATCAATATCTTGACGCGATGATAGGTACTAAAATTTTTTAAATCCAAGTTTTATAAAAAAAATTACTGTTTAGCAGTAAACCATTCACAGTTTCTTCGCGATGAAATGATAACAACAGAAAGATGTTGTCTCATAAATGGTTTACTTCATTCATCTTATTCTCTAGACCTCTCTCTGACAATCACTTTTCAGACATTTAAATAATTTTCTATAAGTAAAAATTCTCAAAGATCAAGCAGCTCAAAACGCTTTCGATGAGTTTGCTATCTCCAAAATTCCAGAATCTATCTCAAGGGTAAATAAACTTACTTCTTGTTCAAAAAATATGTGAAGACCAAGATTTTTATCTTAATTAATAAATATAATTTTTGTCATATATGTGTTTTTAAATTCGATATATAAAAATAGCAATTATTTTTGCAATAATCTAATGGAAAGTTCTTCCCATGCTTTCATAACTGAGCATCTTATCCTTATCGAATTTATTCAAAAAATATTGAAATGTATATTTAATAGTAGCTTAAGAATTACAATTATATTCTAGTCCAATTGCTATATTAATACCGTATTAAGCGACAAGAATAAAATTTTCACATTTTGATTTTTTATGTATGAATAATAAGATGCGTCTAAAATTAGTAAAATTTTGAGTTCTAGTTTTTTATCCTCTAAATATGTCTTGTCTTATGGCAAAATGCATTTCTGGGATCGTTTAACGAAAATTATCGCTATTACCTAAGCTTTATTGTTAGTCATCCAATAAACTAAAAATGCATTAACATTTTTCATTCGCATATGATCTTCATAATTTAATTAACGAAGATTTTAAAATTCGGTTTGAAGTATTACTGTAAAGTAGTAACGTAACACGATTTTTAACTGCCTTAAAGCCATTAGATACTTTTTGCGATATTTGTTATATATGTCGGCATTTTCCAAAACAGATCCGTTTCGTTGGCATAAAATATTTGATTAAAGATATATCCACCATTTGGAATTATTACAGATAATTTTTTAGAAAATCTTTCCGCAGTTTTTTTGTCTCTTGATTCAATATTATCTTTGATTTTAATATTATGAGACGCGTATCTTTAAAGAATTTTATTAATTATCTCTTACTTGAAAAAATCATATTTTCTGTTCGAATGTTATTGATGGCTATTACCTAATTTATTTATAAATGTGCAATGCTTTCTATCTGATTGTAATTCCGTTTATAGGTATTCTTTTCTCCTCTATCCATAAAATTAATACTTTTTCTATGTTTTCAAAGATAACGTTTTTTAAAAATGACAATAATTGACCTTATTCTAGATATTATCAATTTTCTAATGATAGATTTATCTTTTTATTGTTCTTAACATTACTTAACATTATTTAAGACAATAATTTTATTAACATAATTAAAACGTAATTACATTAATCACATTTTATTAACATGATGAGCGCACTTGCTAGAAAATCTAATATTTCTATTTTTGTTTCCAAACAAATGATCTTCTTTTTTTCTTCATATTATTTTTGTTCGACATTATAATAAAGCTGTGGAAAAAATATTTCATCAAATAATTTGTAATGCTAAGATGTAAAATATGATTTAGCTTTATTATTTTTTATATAGATTTAAGAAATTAAAGCATAAAAACATTTTTTAATTTTGTCTTGTATTTTAACTTTTTTCATTGACGATGAAATAGAATCGTCAGAATTGTTGCTTATTCAGTAAAAGAATCACGGCTTATATTTACATTTTCGGATTCCAGTTATAAGACACTTGTTTATATTATGACGATAATGAAGTAGATGTGTCTTAATAAAATCATTGAAGAAGAATTTTGTTCTTTTCGGTTTTCTTGATTTGGGGTATCGAAGGAATTATTTTATATTATCGGGATTTCTTTGGTTTGATTTATTGAAAGAATATATAAATCGATTATTTTCGGGGTACCGAAGAAACCTAAAAAAAAACTTATTTATCGTCGATCTATCTCACAAGATAGGATGGATATCATAGCACATACGTATTCTAAAGGATGATAACCAATTAATATAGATAACCAATTTATTGTATCTGTGTCAGAGAAATTTTAAAAACAAACACAGTTCTATTATTATAATACATGATTATAATACTATTTAAGTAAAGAAGGATTTGAAATATTCACACAGGATACGCGTGACTTTTATGACATTTTCTGCGAATCATAAACAAAACTTGTGAATAAAATTATGTGAATAAAAAATGTTAGTAAAATCATGTGGTTATGAATCGTGGCTATAAATCGTTAAAAGATACCATCTATAACCAAAATATAGAGTCAAATATATTTTTTTGTTATCAAAAATAAATATATTTATCTTTCGTACATTCTAGCTATTTCTGTGATGGGAAAATATTTATTATAACTACATAAATTATGAAAAATTATAAGATGCAGTGTGAATCTTTATAATTTAAATTGCAGTTTGAATATGCGGAATTTCTGTCTTATCCAATCTGATAACAATGATTGTATATCATTTGATACGAGTAATTATTCATTTGGCAATGCATAACATTTGGTGTATACTGCGTTCATAGCATGAGTATAATGTCTTTTTTATCTCTTTTTTTGTTTGTCAATAAATAAAATCCATGATAGAATTAATTAGAAAATAAATCAATAAAAGATATGATAGATTGCTTGTAATAGATAGCTTCTAAATTAAAAGCTTCAAAGGCTTTCTATTGTTACTATATATAATATATAATTATATCAAACAGACGTTTTTTTAATTACATATTATATATTAGTCTTTAGTAAGTAGTAACAAATAATTATAAATGATAAAAAATTTAATAACTAACTCTGAATCTTTCATGTAAATTTTCAATATATGCAGTTAAATATTTCCTTTTCTTATTTTTCTTATTTTTTAAAAACTTGCAAGATTCTATAAAATTTAAAAATATATATTTTTTATTATAATGTAGGATATTTCTATCAGAATGGAATTCTTAAGTATGATGTATCTTCGACGCCTCAGATTGAAGGAACAATAAGTAAAAAAACTCTTTATTCTTCTTCGCAAAGATAATGTCTCTCGATAGACTAGCTGACTCTACACGTTCACAACTTTACAACTTTTCGATTACTGCCACTACACTGCTCAATTACTACTATTATTATTCTCACTACCGCGCCCTATTGTGGCATCATCCTTTATATATCCAAAAGTGGTGCTACATTTCAGAATTGCCGACCAATCGCTATACATATATATATCGCTATACATATTATCATTTAATCTAGACGAATCACGTCGTTCCGCGGACTTCCGGATCAACAATTTTTTCCGCGATTGTCCTTTATTCTGGACGCGAAGCGTCCATACACACACATGCGCGCATCGGCTTCGCCGATTACAAGTCTTTGATATCTGCCGCCACCGATAATTCCTTTTATACTACAAATAGACACCACTATTTGGATTCCGATACTCTTCATCTAATAACGCTTCCGGTTTTGCGACTGAAAAGAGTCTTTCTCTCCCATATGCTTGCCGGATAACTCGAGGTCTTAACGAAACGGGTACAACTGCAGATCATTATCTATCTCCTTAAAAGGTATACTCTCGCAACATATCCGTCGATCTTTCCTGCTTCGGCAAGATCAAAAATTCTTTTAATATTAACATCGTCCTGCTGGACTTTTTCTACGACTAATACCTCTAATTTGTAATTCGTGTATTTTTCTGGTTTACATTCGTCGATTAAATCTTTGGTTGCATTTCGATGCTTAATATTCAGTACATGCGTCACGTTTATATTATTTATTTCGTCTGAATTTAAGTTTAACATCAAGAATCTCTTTTCCGGAATGCATTCGAAGTATTAATAACAATTTCTCCAGCATTCATCGTAATCTGAACAGTTTTTAGAAAATTTGCACCGATGAGCAACTCGTGCTTCATCCGAGACGACATGAACATGAATTGAATAATCGCTCTTATCTATAGTCACAGTTGCATCAAACTCGTTTAGAGTTATATTACCACCTGAACCTATGCTGCGAAATTGAATCATCTTTTTCTCTCGGGGCACCTATTCTAATATATTGATCCGCGCGCATTACACAAATATCGATATCGATAAACGTTTCTATCTTCTAATCGTTAATCGATACTTCCTTTACGTATTCTTTACGAGTGCTTTGCATAACATTGATGGCATCCGCGGTTTTTGGTTGTTCAACGCATTTTAACGCAAGCTGTCCACGCTCATCGCACTTAAAACATTTTAGTCTCTGCGTCTTCATCGGACAGTCTTTACTGACATGATCAGGCAGACTGCAATTGAAGCAGTTCCTCTTCCTCTGCTCGCTTTTTCTGCCTTCACTGTCTATATCCTTTTTCGGCTCGTTCTTTCCACTTTCATCATCTTTGTTCCTCCTCAGTCGCAACTAGGATTTTTCCTCGCCGCTCTTCGTCCCTTCCTTCTTGTCCTATAGCTCAACTTGCTCGAACAATGTCATCAGTGATGTTTTTGTCCCAAAATCGCCAACTCGCGCTTGATTTCTTAGCGCGCGATCAGGAATACTGTCAATGATATATTTGACAAGCTCTTCTTCTACAATCGGCACATGATTTCCAGGATAACCTTCTAATGCATATAATCACTGAATGATTCACCTTCCTTCCACTTGCATTTCTGGAATTTCTGACGCAACATTATCCTACTGGGTCGATGATCAAACATAATCTTAAGTCCACCGAATAAATCCTCCACAGACAATTCCATATTTCGCAGCTATGCCAAAATTTTTCCTCGCAGTCTGATCAGTATCCTCGTGTGTTCAGCGTTTAATTCTTCCCAGAAGTCTCAATTGATTTTGCCACGTATCAAAATCACCCATTGTACTATCGAACTCAGCGAGAAGCTCAGCTATAGTATTTACATTAACCTTAAATTGTACCGATCTAGTCTCCGTACTCACATGTGCATCTGATGCAGAATTAGTGCGGAATTGGTCATCGGTGAACGAATTTTCAACAATTCGATTTCTCGTTTTAATATCTCCAATTCCATTTCGAATATGCTGCAGTTCGCAGCTAGCAACTCGCAATTCTCAAACTGCTCTTTATTCGCAGTTTCTCAATCCGATTGTGTCGATCCCGGATGAGCACCAAAAATTTGTAAGATATTTCTATCAGGATGCAATTATTAAGTATGATGAGTCTTCGACGCATCAAATTGAAAGAACAATAAGTAAAGAAACTCTTTATTTTCCTTCGCAAAGATATAATGTCTTTCGATAGCTGACTTCACAGGCTTCGACGTTCACAACTCTACAATTTTTCGGTAATTACCACTGCACTGCTCAACTACTACTCATTCTCGCGTCCCAGCTACCTTTATACACCCAAAAGTGATGCTACATTTCAAAATTATGGGCCAATCGCTACATATTATCATTCAATCTGCATGAATCACGTCGTCCTGCGAGCTTTCGAGCGTCAACGGTTTTTTCCGCGATTGTCTTTTGTTCTGGACGCGACGCGCCACACACATGCGCGCGTGCATCGACTTCGCCGATTACAAACCTTTGATACGTGCTGTCTCCGATGATCCCTTTCTTCTATACTATAATAATATTTATCGTATTATTTTATTATTACTAGTAATACTGGTTAATTTATTACTTAATATTTATATGTTTATTATAATTATAATAACGTCAAGTTTTACGAACGATTACTACATAATGAAGATTATGCAAATTATTTTCGAAGAAAGTTCGTAATTTTTAATGACTTTATACATAAGATATCAGATAACAGAATCATAGATCTTCATTAAAAAAATCACTCCATAAAAATCTTTATTATTATATTTAGTAATTATTATATCAGTTATTTTTATTATAAATTTATTTTATCGGAGTTTAAATATACATGACTTATCGCTACATAATATAACAATTATTTAAAAATAATTTATTGTATTTAAAATTTTATATTAATAAATTCTCAGATATAGTCACATTGAGGGAAACATTTCTTGTATACTACTTTCTCTTCGAGAAGTGACGGCTTTCGAGGATATATGACATTTTAGAAACTAATCAATTAGAGCGTTGACAAGTTATGATTTATATTATGAAACACTTATATCGAATGATAATTAACCGATTTTTTAATTGATTTGAGTCAGTTAGCGGAATGGATTCCGGGCATTTTGATATGTATGATTTTTTCAGATTTTGCTTGGTTTTGATCTTTTTCTTTATTCCAAAAGTCATCTCCTGTTTTTTATCGTAAAGTAAGATGATAATACGGGATGATAATATTGAACCAGATGGGGTTTCCCGCTTAAATGAAACGATTCAATGAAAAATTGAACTTTACTTTTTAATTACAAATTTCAATTCGCATTTCTTAATTATAAGCATAAGAAGTTCATTGATTCGTCAGTTTTTCTCAAGATATTATTACTACTTTCACTAGATATTATTAATTTATACTATTTTTCATTAAGGCGTTCCACTTTTCAAGTTGAATACATTGTAATAATTATTGTATATTGTAAATTGTAATAATGTATATTGTAATAATATTCCTATATAGAAAAGTTCAAGAAAAGTTCAAGAAAAGTTCAAAGAAGCAAAAGAACTTTCTGGGAGAGAATTGAAAATCTGTATCATTTTTATATGGTTTAGTTGTTCCATAGAAAGAATAGGAATATTTTTAACAGAGGTCCAATTTTCAAAAATGGTTTCAAGGCTCATTGACAGATATCACGGCACGATATTAGTCAAATTAAACTAAAGGCTATTGCAGAATATTGCAGTCCGTTTTCGAAATTTTATATTTAAGATTTGTTTTATAGTGGATTCGTGGATCACGTGATTATTGTGATTGTGAAGTTACGATTGCGTTGCGAGTCATCCATTTATTTTTATCCATTGATCTTGAGTATATCGCAACTAAAGCAGAAAATCATCATGCCGAGAAGTGAAGATAAGAAAATCTATATTACTACATTTATCACAGATTTATACCACAAATTTTAGAATTTTTGTTGATTATATTTATATATTTATATATTTATATATTTATATATTTATATATTTATATATATATTTATATATATTTATATAGATAAAGGAATACACCGCGAATGAATGATCAATGAAATATCTATAGACGTTATTAGAATCAATACGTAGGTATAACTATACGCAGATATAATGCTATTTCTTTTGACTTAAGATGTGATTAATCGAACGACTTGATATATTTACAGGAAAAGCGACTAAGAACAGAAAGTACAGAAAGAATGAGAATAAATCCCAGAAAAGAGACTTACTCTTCAAAAAACATGGACAAGGTAAAACAAGGAAGTATAGTGCTAATGATGTAGCATTGTATATATGAACAGTTAGCGCGTAAAAAATTATGATTAACAACGGATTATTGCTTTTTGTTGTGCTTACAGAGTATATCTAAGTTACAGAAATGCTGGGAGATTTTAGACTGAATATGCATGGATAAAAAGAAACGATTGTGCTATATCCGTGGAACACTCCGGAATATGATATAGATAAAATTGGAAGATATCATATTAGTCGGATTGCGAGATTATCAAGATGCTAAAGCAGATGTCATCCACAAATACACACTAGACAAAGTATGCAATCTAAGAACGTATGGAGAACTTTCGGCGACTGATAAGTACTGATGTGCAATGGGTATTACGTAATCATGATAGAATAAAATTTTATCTGATAAACCTTTTGCATAATAATTCTTTAATATTCTTCTTATTAATATCAATTATTTATTAATGTTGATATCATTTGTCTTTGTAGTAAATATCGATGGCACCGCTCATTTCTTCCTAAATGATAACATTGTATTCGAAGAGACCATGGGATCGACGACGGCGGATATTTCCCCAGTAATGAGACTAATGAGGGCGATGCAGTTGACAGCGTAAGTTCTTATATATATATCCCTTACATGGTAACTACTTTATCTCATATCATTCCTTCAACTGAAGTTTATCCTAAATCCGTTTTCAGTTACTGCAGATACTTTTTTAACATGACATATTAACAAATAATATCCTGTTCTTCCAGATATGAGAATTCAGGACAATGTAATTCCAATCGTTTCTTGATTTCTGTCAGAAAATGATTCTTCGAATAATAAAAATGAAGAAGAAAATCATGTAAAATATCCTATCGATAGAGAACAAGATTCTAGTATAAGATATATAATATGATCGATATTTCCTTCTGAACTGTGGAGATATGGATATCTAGAAAGTCTGTTATATTAACACTATGCTGTTAATATGGTTATATTAACAGCATGATGAATCTGATTCTACCTTATTTATCTAATATTCATAAGAAATATTATAATTATAAATATTCATAATATTCATAAGATATATCGTTATCAGTAATAGTTCAAGAGAAAATCGATCATATTATGCGATGTAAAGAGAGAGAGATTTATTATTATAATTTATAATATGATTATAATATAATTATTATAGTATAATTGTTAAGAATCCTTTATAGGCGTTATTTTTGGTTTGGAATGTTCTCGATGCAAACAAACATATATCAAATATGAGTCACAAAGCAAATGAACTGACCGTTGCTATCGCCGAAACAAAAGTATCGTTATCGCTCGGCAGTTACCAAGCGACGAAAAACTCTGTGTCTTCAGTATCTTGCGAGAAGCCAGAAGCAACAGTCATACATTTGTTATTTAGATAGAGCTATCCCAATATTGTAACTGTTGTTTGGCGATTAAAGGAAATTGTTTTGTTTTCTAATAATTCTCAATTTTACTGAATACACTCTTTCGAACCGCAATAAATAAATATATAAACAGTGTTGCGCGAATCATCGAAGCGTGAACAATAATTATAATTAATAATAAATTAATTTTTGTAATAAATTAATTTTATATATAAAATTATATATATATATATATATATATATATTTGAAATATAAAAGGAAAAAAGCTCAATGATCTAGCAGATGATTCGAAAGATTGTCGCGTGTGTGTTGTGTGGACATGTCATGTTCAAAATAAAGGACAAGCGTAGAGAAAACCATCGACGGTCAAGAACTCGCGGGGCGACGTGATTCGTTTAGATTAAATGATAATATATAGCGATTGGCCGACAATTCTGAAATGTAACAACATTTTCGGATATATAATGGACGAGAGTTGAATATAGAGCAGAATACAACAGAGTTGAGCTGCGAGTTGTGAGTTGCGAATTGCAAGGCCCATCATGGAATCAGCTAGTGTTTCCAGATACACTGTATCCTGGCGGAGAAGAATAATATTCTTTCTTGTGTTCTTTCTATATTCTTATGTTTTCAATCTCAGTCGTCGAAAACCCATTATGCTTATTATTTTCATCTTTATGTCATTTCTTCCCTTATATTATATATATATAAAAGTATCTGAATAATTACATATAAAAATTGTAGAATGATGGAAATATGAATAAACTTAATATTTATAGATGTTATATATTGAATATTATATAAACAAATATATATATATATATATATATATATATATATACATACAAAATTAAGCATTATCTTCCTTTTATATAAAATGTTGTTTATGGTTTAGTATATGATTCAATTAGTCTTAAATTGTATGCCAGTATCTAACATTATTTAATATTTGCAATCCATGCATTTATATAATAATATATATAAAAATAAGAGTTATTTACGTATAATTTGCCTGAAACTCAATATGAAATGATGAGATAGTAAAATGAATTAAGGAGAAGACAGAATCACTTTTATTTTCAAGTAGTACAAACCGACTTGCATGAAGATTTTATTATTTAGTATCACTTGAAGATTGATTGAATCGAACAGACATTTTGCTGTGATATTGCTTAACGAAATTAGCAAAGTTTTGATTTATTGACATTCAAAATCGATTTAATAATGATTTAGACAAAGTTGTTGAAGAAAGGTATCGACAGCACAGTAGAAAGCTATCGGAATTACAGTAGATACAATTAACACATTTTGTCGTAAGGAGTTCTCTCTGTTCGTACACGCTAGTTGAAGACTTCCAAACTAAATCGTTATTGATGAATACTCGAATGTGGATATTACGGATAATTGAATACCCAATATCGAGCTTCTATTATTTTATTGTTGTAACAATCATTCGCATTGAGCAATGCTTTGTTATTGAAAGAAGGATTATGTTCGTTGCGGTCACCTTTTATAAGCTACTGTATACTATATTTATGCTTTGTTGAAAAATAAGAGAAGAGAAGTGATATTATCGTTGCTAGAATATTGATGACTTTTGGTGTATATGCGATATCATATTTGGCACTCCCCGAATTATTCAATCCATTAGGATTGGAAGATAAGCCACCTTATCGTAAACCTTTCAAAATTAACGATTTCATCTTAATGGACGGCAGCGCGAATGAAGATGCCACCAAAATCCAAACATCCCGGCCTCATCTGTAGCGACGAAACATATACCTTGATGCTTCCACAATTATTGAGTCTCGTAGCTTTCTTCTTTCAATAATTGAACCGGAAATGAGCAAATTTTGCAAAATGGCCAACGGAATAACGGCTGATCAAACAATTGTCATTGGTCAGTTTGTTTTTCACAATCACTTGAAACATAAGTTATAATTAACACTGCAATTATTAGAATTGCTAACAAAATAATATTAAATTAATGAATGTTATGGACGTGATTAGCCGTAATAGAACATGCCATAATAGAACATGCCGTAATAGAACATGCTCTTAAATCACATCCTGATAAATCAAATTTTCTGGAAGCTAAGCTTCAAAAGGAGACTCTATGCGCGCTACTAGGGCGATTTATCCTTAAGCTCACCAAGTATCTCATGTCGCATGACGAGATCGTCGAGTATAGTCATGTAACACCAGCAATCTACTGATGCTAGTCCCTGAATCGTTGCCATTCGGATGATCACGCAGATTGTCGAAGTGGATTTGCTATGTCAATATTACCTTGGTTTGCATGGGGAATATTCCAATTGATAATCGGATCGTCTACCATCTGTCGACGTCAATTTATAATTAGTAGAGCACCATGTAATATAGAATAGACAAGAGTTTTGTAAATGTGACTTTCATTTCAGCCATGAGCAATGAGAATGTCCATTCACCGGATAGCTTCTTAGTATTCCATAAAAATATCTCTTCGATGTTAATGAATAGGCTCGTTCTTACGTCGATTGAATGAAGAACTTGAGGTTCAGCTCTTTTGCGTTTAGAAGCCGTTATTTTGACATAATATCTTTGTTTGTTCCTTGAATTCATTTGCATTAGATAAAGCATTATCTGCGAAATGCATTCCTGAAATGGCCGATGCGCTGGATGGACGTCGATGTTCAGCAGATAGTATTAGCATAGCTAGATGCAATATCGGATATGTTTGTTAAGAGACTGATATTTTCTAGAATCCGCCGGCCATAATATCCATTGCAGATACTCTTGAAGATCTTGTTGAGTAGTATGAAAATTGGCAACTTGAATTACCTGGGAGTCATCGTTTGCTAACAAGTCGCCTATCAGTATCCATCTAAATATCGTATGGAAGGCATCCGAGAAGTCCGCGTTTGATTCCGGGCTCTAATAGCGAGATATATATGTTAGTTCCCAAAACTGTCAATGATTGACGACTTGTTGTAATCGAAGTCTGTAAATTGCATTCCCTTTAAATATATCCTATATTCTTGAGATATTCTCATGGTTGATGAGAATTAAAACAGGCTTTATGATAGTCTTTCGCAAATTATCTGAATGAGATTTTGCTACTCACTTTGAGCGAGGCAGGCTGAATCGCTTCTCCGATTTCTGATACAGTCACATTGATCTTTCATCTTGTAAAGGAAAATTTCTTCGTGACTCGCTCTGTGATGAGCGTCATTTGTGATGCCGGATCGAAAGTCCTTGTTATGTGCGAGAGCACTGAACGCTTGGTGGGCTTTTTATTGGCGGTTCAGATTGGAGATGTTCACAACGCAAGGATATCTTATCTTAGGTTTCAAATGATGTCCACTACAGGCATCCATCTTGCAAGAAAATGATCTTTGATTGTTATCACAATCTAGGCAAAGATTCTAAGTAAAGTGATATAAACCAGGTCACTTGCTTAACTCAAAGCTTCCAGGCTTAAGCCATAAGCAACGGTTCGCTCGCCAAAAGCAAGTTTAACTATATATTGTTGTCTCTCGATAATATGTCGTCCATATACATTTTTTCTCTGCCAATGAACTTAGAGACCGATGCTCTTCATTGCTAAGAAATTAAAACAGCGTACGTATTGCTAGATATGGTCACCATGTCGTGATCGTCAGAAGTCTGAAGTCTTGGATCATCGTATAATGGTCAAGATTGTCCCGTGTGTGAATAGATTTAAAGAAATCCTCGCAGAGGATTAAAGAGATGCTCTTTAGGGATGAATATTCGATTGTCAGGAAGATCCTTCCAGCTCCCAGAAATCTTCTCTTAGATCAGATTCCATCGTACGAAAATTCATTATCTGACTTTGCTGAGCATAATCTGTTGGAATGAATGTTCAGCATCCAGCCAAGCATTGTGCAATCGGTTGTCCTGGACATCCATTTTGGAAGCCTTCTCTCATCAGCAATGCATAAATATCGGATTCGTTGCCACCTTTTGAGCGAAATCAATTTCGGTAAGACAAATGCTGTGGGTAGAAGTATCGTACTATTGGATAAGTACTTACTGCTTATGGTGAGCGAGACCGCATGAGTTGGTTGATCAATGTTTATTTCTTGTAAGCCAGAGATTGTCACATTGGCTTTATGTCTTCTGAAAAATAACTGTACTATTCGTTCCGTTATAAACAACGTCTCTGATGCCAAGTCCAAGAATGCGTAAACCGAAACTTTTCGATCTGGATCAGAGATAAGCTTAACTCGGGCCGCCGTTAATAATACCGTTCCCTAAATTAATGTCATCATGTTGATTACATGGCTTGTATTATGAATTGCAGCTCCCTGAGCTGCAGTAGCAATTTAGTTCATGGATGGAGGATTCATATATTCGACCGAGCCGAGATGAAAAAACATGTTATGCTTTTCTTGGCAGTATCAATACTGTTTTTATGATGGGCATGCTGCCGCCAATGATCACCGCCAAGGCAGTTGTAACAAGCTCCCGATTTACGTACTTGTTCTTGGTTTTGTTCAATCAGAAAATCGCAAAATCTGTGTAGTATGTAGTTTCCATTGTATAACGAACATTGAGATCCATTATGAATGCTAATAACATTAGCCAAGACTTCAAACCAATGTCCGGCTCGCTTGTTTTTAGTGTCACAAGCGGGGCTTGATTTTGATGATCGAGCCGCCACTGATTTCTTTGAGTCTGAAGCTATAAATCGATTCAATAAAAATGTCTTTAATTCTTTGAATGTAGGAATCTCCTTACCGTCTTCACATGAAGATTGCCAGCACTAGTGTTACTGTCGAGCGTCCTGATCACCGCATGGACGAACATATGATCATGTAGAGCTTCGTGGTTATCTATAACAGAAAGTTCGCGCGAGCGAGTTGTTCGAAGGTGCTCAGTATCGAATTAATGCCTTTTGCTTAAGATTAAATATGCGTAGCGTCTCTAAAAACTGGTGCATATAACTCTTCAACAATAGCCGCGAATTATTATAACACTCCAATAGATGTTTCCATGCTGTGGAATAACCTTTCACTCTAATCTTGATTTTCGCAATGACTTCAGCTGCTTCTCTTATAAGGCAGCTGTTAAGATATTGCATTTTCTTGACAGGAAGAATGCTATCTACGTCATGCACTAGTGACTTAAACAGATTTCTAAAATCCTCCCATTTGGTTCGGTTGCCATCAGAAGTAATGAGGTTGACCTTGAGCAGTGCTGAGTCTTTATAATTCTTGCAAGTAATCTTAGTGTTTGGAGACTAGAAGATATGTGAGAAGGCAGGTTCTGGTATCTGGAGATTCAAGATCTCGCAGATGATCCATTACGCCTGGTTTAGCATAATCTTTCAGCAAGGACATTTTGTGTGTTGTAATCAGTGGAGTCAATATCAATATGTATATCATCAGATCATCATCAGTCTTGAGAAGTTCCCGATTCTAACTGATCCAGTTCTTAGATAAGAATGTATCAGCTTATCTTGACCAATCTTCTGGATATTCTTCCATAATCTTTCGATGAATCTAACAGTCTTCATCTCCTTATCAATGCCTTCATTTCGCCTTCATTCCGAAGACATGTTTCATTCTTCTTTCTGTCACTCTGGCAATAGCGTAAAGATACATATTAAGCGAAATGTCATACTTGCAGACGCATTGCACACGGGGACGGAAAGTCGCACTCGTAGACGCAGGTTCGCTGACAGCGAAATCTTAGAACTTCTAAAATTTTCGAACTATACACTACTTTTTTATGATTTATAACTTACTCACTGCGTCGTGGATTTAATCATTCTGATCTCATTGTTCTAAGTGGTTTCAGAAACGAAATAAATCCGACTATCCAAGATTCGGGGATTCAAGTATCCGAGAATTAGAATATTTTCTAGATATCTGTAAATCCGGCTCAAAGAATCAAAATATCGTAAAGAGATTCCTCCGGTCATATACGCCGGTTGGAAATTGTCAAACTAAATTATTACCGAAGAATATTCGTGAATTAGGGAATATTGAATATCCGATATTGAGTTTCTGTTTTTTTATTGCTATAATTGTTACGAGCAATGCTTTGTTATCGAAAGAAGAACTGCGTTCGTTACGATCGCCTTTTATAAGCTGCTGTGCGTTATATATTAGTTATCTAAGAAAGAGAGAAGGCGCAATGTGTTATCGTTGCTAGGATATCGCTTACATATGATACCATATTTAGCATTCCTCCTCCCCGAATTAGTCAATCCATTTATTTTCCAGGTCAGAAGATAAGCCACTTTATCGCATTTCAACTTTTCTTTCTTTTTTTGATATCCAATATTTATTGCAATTATTGCTATACATAAAACATTCAATAATACATTTGTCCAAATAATTATGTCACAAATGGTATATAATCGGAGTCATATCTTTATACATAAGTATAATACATAAGCGTAATACATAAGAGTATTCACAACATTACGACTATTCAGAAATGTTTAATCATGGAATATTAGTTTAATAGATCTGTAGATCTCTTTCTCTTGAGTCTTTTCAATATTTCTCTTGCTTTCATAAGATTGGCGGCGAGATTATTTGGATACTCTTCTAATCTGTCACAATATATTTAACAGAATTCCTTGATAGTTTCTTTGATAATTGGTATGAGATCATGATGAAATGTATCATTTGACGTACCAGAAAGGCATTAGTAATTATTCTAAGGACTTTCGATTGGTATCTTGGCAGTATTTCAACGTATTTCAATGTTAGAGTTTGCGGATATCTCAAAGTTGGATACCATATCCAAATTAGTTATATGATTTTGTTTAGTATTTTGTTTTCTAGTATCAGTTGTGATTTTCTGCTAGTTTTCTGCTATTTTACTTAGTTTAAATCCTAAGTTTGCATTTATTGCACATATGTTTTTTTCAGTTAAGTTGTCTGTCGAAGTGCATGTCAAGATAGAGTTTTTAGCTTGTGGAATTCGAATTCTATTTAGATAGAGAGAAGAATAGGTTGCGATGCGTGTGGTGAATGTAATATGAATTGACTTGTTTTCATTGACTTTGATTCGCAAACATTTTAGCCAGCTTTTTGTAAATTATTTTGAAGATATTTGAATGCTATGTTAGAGTTTTTGTATATTGCAAGTACTCTGCCATGTCATCTGCAAATATAGCAATGGAGACATTTGTGTCTGTTGGTAAATCTGCAGTATATAACAAATATAGAGATGGATCAAGAACACTTCCCTGTGCGACTCATGATTGAGTTTCACGGATCTCTGTTATAATATCATATTGTTTGATGAAAAAATATCTTTCGCCAAGATAGTTTTTGAGTATAGTATGAAATTTTTTTGGTAAATGTTGTTGAATTTTAAACAGAATGCCAAAGCCATCATGCCATATCTTGTCGAAAGCTTGCGAAACTTCAAGAAACACGGCAGAGCAATACTTCCCCGCCTCAAAAACTAAAGTAATTTTGTTTGTAATTTTGTGGGTTTGTTCGACTGTTGTATATTTGCTATGAAAACCAAATTGATGATTAGATATTAGTCTCTTTTCTGTTATCACAGGTATTAGTTTCTGAAGAAATAATTTTTCGAATAGTTTCGATATGATGGGCAATAAGCTGACTTGTCTACATGATCTAACTTCGATCGGATTCTTATTTGGTTTTGAAATCATAATTATTTGAGCCATCTTCCATTGCAGTGGAAAGTAGTCTGTTCTCAGTATGTCATCTACTAAGTGAGTGAAGAAATTTATACCCAATTCCGGTAGTTCCTTCAAGATTTGTCCAGTTATTAGCTCATATCCTGCAGCTTGTTTTGCCTTTAAGTGTTTAGAAATAGTGACTCTTCGTTTTAATAAGACGCGTTGTTTCATCCGTTTAATTTGATTCTCGGCGATTAAAAATGCCTCTTCCTCTCCAGGGCCCACAGTCCTGGTATTAGGAGTGAAAACCTAAAAAGATGTTCTGCAAATGTGTCTGCTTTCTCCTGATCGGTTCTTGCCCTCTTGTTTCATAATAAGAGAAGAAGTTCTCTGCGGTTGTTTCAATTTTTTGGCTTCATATAATCAGATGTTTCAGAGAGATTGAAATTACGCAGGTACATTTGTATGCCATTTGTATTTTTTCCTGCTTAACAATGTTGTAAGTCCTTAATGGCATTGTTTAACTTAGTTAAACAATTATTATTGGAGGTCGATATTGTTACCATTGTTTTTTTAATTTACATTTTTCCTTCAACTTTTCTCTTATCGATATGGAAGTTGAAATGTGATATTCCATGGTATCACAAAGTGGAGTTGAATTCCATGCTACTTGTTGGATAACAGCATTGAACTATTGCTTGTATTATATCATTATAATCTTTAAAAAACATTTGAGTATTTAATGTATTTTTTAATCTTCATGAAAAATATCCCAATTTGATTTTTATAATGTAATATGCAAGGTGGCATTTTCTTAACCATTTTATTATTGATATTAATTATAATAGGAGAATGATCAGAAGGCAGGTCTAGACTTGCTTTAATGGAAAAATATGTTTTTACTTTTTCTAAAGTCGATTACATCTGGTACCTTTTTTTGGTTAGTAAGCCAATATATTAGCATGCTTTGTAATATAATGTCTAGTCGCTTATTAATGATGGTTTAATGGAGCGCTCTGCCTTTAGAATTTGCTAGTTTGGATCCCCAGTATTGATGTTTAGCATTATAATCACCAACAGCTATAAAACATGAGTCTAGGATTTTAAAGAAAGTTTCAAATTGTTCATTAAGAATTGTATGTTTTAGAGGACTATATATAGATGAAATAATAATAGAGCTAGACCAATCTTCACAATTTTTACAATAGTGGCTCGTAAGAAATCACATTTAAAATTGTCTAGTTTATGATGCCGTATATTGCTTTTAATGATAATGGTAACATTAGATTGTATCGTTTAGATGTATAGTATGGTATATTGAGTAAGATTTTGAAGTAATGTTTTTTAGTAATATTAGCATAGCATATTAGATATTGGTTATATCAACTTTGTTGTTAAGCATGAACATTTTTATTTCGTTCATAAGTTGGGAAAGGCCATTTGCATTCCATGCTACCATTGTAAGCGATTAGACTATTATGACGTTTAGTAATCAATATTGTTAATATTGCTAATATGTTTAATGTTGAGTCCATTTTCTCCCTTTATCCAATATTCCTGAATTCCAGAACATTGTTTGTTTGCATTGTTTGTTTTTGTACAGTACTTTGTATTTGAGTATTGTTTTGCTTAGAGATATATTGTAAAAGTAAAAGTTTGTACTGCTTGAGCATGTGTAATAATTAGCTTGATTTGATATAGACTACACCTTGCTAGCTAATGGAGTTGAAAAAATTATTGTTTTTTTCCTAAGTGCTAGCAAAATATTCCTTTAATATGTAATTCTTCGCATACACGGCATTCCTTGTAATTTGCAGGATGATTTCCGTCGCATAGAATATATTTTCTTCAGATCTTGTTTTTCTTGAACATTTGGCAGTAGTGTGATCTTCAATGCACTTGAGGCATCTCTCTTGTCGGAAGCAGAAATTTTTTATACGTACCATATCGTTGGCATTTAGAGCATTGCTTCACATCTAGTACTTCACATCTTACGAGGTTGCTCAAATTTTATTTTGCATTACAATAGGAAATTTATATTATATGTATCCTTATTATTAGCTGTTGGTTTTAATTCCACAAAAAATATGGGTAAAGATGAGTATGGGTACCTTTATAATTCCTCTCTGCGCATTCCATATATTTGTTATAGCCTTTACTATTTATATCTTGTTTTAATTCTTCTACATTGATAAACAGATGTACATTTTTGACATCTGTTTAATACAACTTTAAAACTTCTTTTATCTTTCTTTTTGTAGATATGGAAATCCGTCTTTCTTGCCTGTAGTTCTTTAACCATTAATGTATATTTTATAGAAGCTTTAGGTTGAATTTTAACCTAAGTATTACTTAATATTTTAATGTCGTATTCATTTTTTTTAGCAATTCTGTCTAGTAGTGTGATAACGTTTGCTACTCCGACCACAAAAATTGATGAAGGTTTGGATACTTTGTTATCTGTCTTAGATCTGACTTGTCTGGGTCTTGCACATCCTGAGCAAGATTCTTCGGTTTTGGTACGGTATTTGAAAACCAAATCAATAAGTTTTAATTTTTGTACGTTTCTGTCCTATTGCATGAATTCAAGGTTGTCATGAAGTCTTTTTTTGTTGGATGTTGTCTCCTTCCAGCCATTCTGCTATATCCTGACTGTTCGCATTCATATCCGTTTCTTAGTTTAAATTTCCTGAGGCGCTTGTTTTGTTTTATCCAGGAAAAGGTCCTTTAAAGTCTGTTAAATATAAACTTTATTATTAATTTGCTTCCCTTTTATTGTTGATTATTTAAGTTGTCAATATAAGCATTATGCTCTTTATTTGGCGGTACAATTGATCTTATAGTGTCGTGTGAAGATGAATCCTTATTGAACAATTGTTTCTCCCAGAATTCCTGAGGCTTCGAGGAGGATGGATTTTCCAAGTTGATATCTAGTTTGTCACTGGAGGTAATTTTATCCGTATTTGATTCCTCCATTGTCTGTCTTGTTATGATAGAGGTTAGATCTGTTACACGAATCATGATAGAAATCAGAATCTACTTTCGAATCAGTAACGATTGCTTCGCGCTTCAGAATTTTTACGAGTCTGTTTATATTTCCGTGTGCAACAAATGCGTATGCACACTTACATATACATATATATATTAACTAAAAAATATATATATTAATTCAGTGCTTATATATATATAAGCATTCAATTAACAAAATAGATGAATTCAAATCTGACATCACTCTAACGTCACTCTCTACATGGCGCGATACGCGGTGCAACTCCCCAGAAAATTGATATTCACCTTGCAACCCTCCTTCTCTATGAAATCTTTTTGCTTTTGGGCAGACAAACCGCTTGAGCCTAGTATTTTTGAAAATAGACACGCAAATATGGAACTTATTGTTATCGGCTAATTCTTAACATCTGTGATGCTTTCCCTTCTTTCGGGATAAGTACTTTCCTTTCACATCCGAGGAAAATATTGTTTAAGCAGGGAGGTGTTCGCGATTTATGCGAATATCTTTACGGCTCTTTGTTTTCTAAAATGGGCCTTCTAGATTCCATCTAAACCCGCGATAGTGCTATTTTTCATCCTACTTAGTTTTTAAATTATTTTTATTTCTTTTATCGAAGTGAAGATATCTCTTAACGCTTAATGCTAATTCACTATCGGTATTCGAAAGTACGTATTTCGGTTCTGGAATGTCTCATAGCTTGCTATATAAATCCTTGATCTGTCGTGCCTCGGGAGGCTCTACTTTTATTGGGAAGTTGCTCGTTTCCCCTATCATCATGTTCACTAGCATTCTTAGATATTTCTTGTAGATTTCCTGACACTTAGCATAACAGAATCTATAGTATTGTGATTACCTTTCTTCTTTTCTTGGTTTCGGGATGTTTGTTCAGGTTTTGTTTTATTTCCGCTTCCCTAACAAAAAATCCAACTCGCTTATTATATTGTCTAGCTGGTCCTCTGTGTCAGTCCGCATCAATTGCGTCCATCTATTGTCTATGCTTTCAAAAGTTTCTACGTTATAACATTTAATACTAATTATATTTTTAACCTCATTTCTCCATCCCTCTTCTATATTGTGCGATGTTTACTTTGTCAATAGTTTCCATTTCGGCTATAGTGGATTCACACATCGTATTTTCTTCTTGTATATCGGGTGTTGATGTCGATTCTTTCTGAATCATCATTTAGTCAGCTTCAGCAGCATTATTTCATTTTACTCAACATCAATTGCATTCTCTTATCGCTTATTCGCTTTCTCATTTTACTCGGTAGGAATTTCATTACTTTTACATTTACGTACTGCTCGTTTTTAAATTGTTAAAGTTATGAGGAGCGCCTTGGACCACAGTGTGAGTATTCTCCCCGACTGTCTCGGCTGCCTCCCTACACTTTTGATTCCTAATTTCTGAATGCGCATATCACTCATGCTGTGAACGATCTATTATAGTGTCGTAAGTGTTGGAACATAATTCGCATTGAAACTCTTTTGGTCTAGTTATTCCTTTACATCATGGGAGATGGCATTCCGCCGACTGTAATTTTTTAATCCTTTTATCGTGTTTAGCTCCATCTCCACTTTATTCTTATGTTCTTATTCTTGTTCTAACACTGTGTTGTTCACTTGTATGATTATGTTCTGAGACTTAGGAACAATGCATTTTTGTTCTTGTGCATATCTTGCGTGTTGCGTTAGCTGTTATCAAAGATGTATCATCGGGGGCAGTCAATAGTCAGTAGCCTTCTTGTCCTTAGCGGAAATTTCCGCCATAGGGTTCTCGAAGCCGGAAATTCCTACGTCGGAGGCACTTTCTCTATTACACATTCTTTCGATTTAATTTTGGTGTCTCGCATTCTAGTCCTATCTACAAACTATTCACAGTTTGGGAATTGCTTTCGTCAACAAATCAATCCAAATGGAATAATGTTATTACCTAGACGCTTTCTATTCACTTCTTTGATTTATAGATTTTTGGGTTTGCTCTAGTTAGTTTAAACATTCATGTCATGCTATGCTCTTCCGGCTTATCTAGCTTTCTGAGATGGTTCCAGTTAGCACCATATTCCAATCTAACTGCTGATCTCCAGATCTTGCAGAACATCGATGCGAATGTAACATCTAAGGAAGCAATAGCCGAGTTACATTACGAATTTACCTCGTAACTCGGTGTTTCACATCGGTTGTTTCCAGACATGCAAGCGTGCGGAAATGGAAGAGATCTGTAGAATTGATGGGCTCTCTGGTCTTGACTGAAGAATAGTCCTAACACTTAGGCTAGAAAAGTCTTTGTCGGACCTTTTGCGTGTTGCATAACGAGACAACTGAAGAACACTAGGCAACCTGAACGCGGCGGAGATCACACGTGGGTTGCTCGAGAGTTATAGGCGCACGATTATTTGAATAGTTATAGTAAGGCCCCATCATTAAAGTAGGGAACCTCCATAATTTTCGTTAGGGGAAAAGCAACACGCAAAAAAACAACTTAAATGCGAAGAGAGCCAGACTGGCGTCTCTTCCGATCAAGTCATGCTCCATATCTCCCATAAATTCTGCTAGAAAGGCTGGTCTTCTAGGGAGAACTCAGTCCAGTCTCGACTCTGTACTATGCACTACATTTTCTGTAATGCGTCGCTGTGTTTATCATCGTATTAGTAACTGTTAAATATTATAAGGATCTCTTGTTCCCTATTCATTCGTGTCGCTAATCGATATATTCGATGTTTCGATACGAATCATTTGGTCCCAAGCCACTGCAACGCGGCTGCCGATTCCTTAAATCATACTCTACGTTAGGATAATATGACCGTTGTAACTTCCAGATTTTGTATAGATATATAATAACGAACAAATACGTCCAAGCAACTCGGCGTTACTAATACCAATACTGCCTCTTATGTCCACCAGATAATAAGTGCGGACCGGATATTATCTATATGTCTAACACGTTTCCACTCTTCAGTATCAATAGTATCCGGCTTCCTTGCACCCTCCTGTATCTTGAGTATGCACGATGTACATTATATCCATCGTACGGGAACTTCGCGGCCAATATGGAAGCCATCGTTATGTTGTATGATTCTTTCTTCATGGATCCTAAAGCATTGTTGTATGATGCTGACAACTGTTGTATGATGCGCACTCTTGCACGACAAGCAACATCTTCTCTCGCTCTCCTTGATCCACAAATCATTGTGATCCTCATGGTCAGCGTATTGATCCACATCTTCAAGTATTAAAGCCAATCAGACGAAGGTATATATATTATGGAATCGATCAATCAGTTAGCCAAAACATTGCCCGTCTCTCGCAATTCATATCCATCCACCATAAAGTAGATCTTGGTAAACTAATCTAAGTCAAACCGCACCAATGCCTGCTTCGATTAGCCCAGCAGCTCTCTCCCGTTATACATGCACTCGCATAATGCGAGGACTTAAGTCGACCAAGCCTAGCTAGCATAAGACGCAGAATGTTCATCTTGAACGATAAGATACCCAATCCCTTCTGCTTAATTGGCGAATGGAAAAAGGCCTTGGGTACATTTTCACGGAACTGCAAACATTGACGAATCGTAATCCGCATCTGTTTATTCAGCTTCCGCAGGAGACTATAGGAAGTGTGTTCCAACACAAGTGTATGGGTATATCCAGGAATCAAATAGGTTTTAAGGATTTTTAGTCACTGCTAATATTTTAATGGTATCCATTTGTGGATACTATTGACAGCAATGGCAGTATTTATACTTCCTGGCTTATAGATCCGGTTCCACTGAATACTCAGGTATCGAGTGCAAGACTCTCATCTGTGGCACTGCATAGTCACCCGTAACAAATTGTGGGCTTGTTAATGCCTTGTGTTTCTTCAGCTTATCCGAGGGAACGAGTGAGAATGCGGCACACTTATTTGGCGCCAACTCCAGATGCTTCCATCTCCTTCTGAAGAGACCGCTGGACGCCCTTCTTTGTGGCGCCAATCAGAACCGAGTCGTCAACAAATACCAAAGAGTTAAAATTGTGATCCTGCATGCCATATCCCATCTCCTCTAATATCGCAGCGAAAACCTCGTTTATGATGAGGTTAAAAATTTGGGGGAAAAACAGTCCCCCTACCTAACATCTCTACTTGGGTAAATCTCTTCTAAAAATTCTTTGTCCATGTTCGTAATCTTACCGCAGCCATGTGATAGAGATTTGAAAAGTGATCAATCATACCATGATATGCCATACTTATACATAACTTTGCAGATTACATCATGACTAACCATGTTAAATGCTTTTCTAATATCTAGAGTAATTATATACAGTTGTTTACGGCTTACATGCGCATTGCAACACAACCATATTCTTAACATAACCATCTGCCGCAATGAAAGCGCGCTGTCTCATGTCCAGCAGGCCTCGGTCTGCGGGATTCCAGTATCTTATGAAAATGGCGCGGGACGATAGACGCAACGGAGACCGGCCAATAACATATCCGTTAAATCTGAAATGTTGGGGATTAAAACGGTCCTAGATTGACCAAGATTTCACCGGAATCCTACATTGCCGAATTTACGTTGCTGTAAATATATCAAAGATGGCAAAATAGTAGGCAAACTACTATTTCATAGTCCCATCAAGCCACTAAGCCCAGGGGCAAACGATCGAAGAGCCTGATATTTATCGCCTCATTCTCCGTAATAAAGGACCATATTCTCTATGTGTTCAAGATCGAGTTTTCAACTTACGGCCGAAAGAAACCAACCGAATCCATTTCCAACATGGTTCTCCAAAACTTCTGCTGCGGCAAGACGTCTGTATTATCATCAAGGACTTTATGAGCCGCCTTGTCATGTTCTGTCTTCAGAGTTCCCGCATGTATTGATACTCTATTCTGCTCGTCTTCCTTGTAGACAGAACCAGAGTCACAAGAGGACCACATGTCATTCTACCACGCGGATCATCTTGTGATCCGGAAAAAGACCAATCTTCCAGCGCATTGTCAGGCGAGCGACCTTCTTCAATTCTCTTATGATTTAACTCCCGTACGAAGCCAGATTCTATCACTTATTTCCGGGATATATCCCGGATTATGTTCTTTTTGAACAACAAAATCAACGCTGCCTCAAACCCAGACAACGGTTCATTCTCTATTTCTGAACCAGATGGCGGAGGCGATTGAAAGTCACACTGGGCATCAAACTCATTGATCCTTGAGCGAGCAACTGGGTTCTATATGTTACTATCAGATCTTTATAGGATTACTTCTTTCTCATGCTCTTAATCATTTCCAAAGATCTAGCCATGTCTTATCTCTCTAACAAATATAAATTGATGAATTTTGTGTGCGGGGCGCTTCTAGTAAGAAAGCTTATTACTCTAACGCGGCTTGACTCGAGAAACATTGATTTCCTCATTGAACTCCACTTTTTTCCTAGATCAATCTTAAATGTGAATGGACGTAGGCGAATGTCATATATAACGAATGACATATATAAGAGTCAGGACAACTAACCTCTAGAGCATTATTGTTCTCAGCATACGACAACGTATGCTTCTCGATGGATCAACGCAATCATTATTAATTTTATTAGGAGAGACTCCAAGGTACCTCCCTGACTATCTCTCTTTTTATTTATTAATTTATTAATAATAGTAGCAATGAAAATTTCTCCAAATGGGGACACAACATGATGGGATGCTAATGCCAATCATTGCGTGAATATAAATCGTGAATTTGCCATCGCAAGGGTGGATTCTTGCGACTGGATTCATATGCCCGGGGAAGGGCTATTCGGTTTCGACAAGTGAAAATCTCCTTTCCTGTACAAGGAGTAACAAATGACTCGCCATTCTATGTCAATCTAAGAGAGAAAGCGAAGTACGAAACAATTACCAATATTGGATATTTAATCTGTATTTAATACTGTATTTAATACTGTATTTAATCTAGATTTAATCTGATCTACCAGCCTACACTGCGATATTGGACATGCCACCGTATTTAAAACCGAATGGTCTATCGCTATCATCTTTGCGATCGCACAGTTATGACACCTCCGCTCAATCATTTCATCAAGACCCAGATTCGTAATTGCCGCTACAATAACTGTAAATGTCAGCCGTAATCCGACAGTCCTTGGCAATATATCCAAAACCAAGACATTTAAAGCATTGATATGATATGATCTGATATTCTACATGAAGAATAGCCAAGGTAGATTGTTGCCTGATTCAGCAATCTGACATCCGGGGAAATCTCAATAACAAGAACCCAAGAACTTGGTTGGGGATCAATAGAAGACTACTTTGAGATTCTTCTCATTACTTTCGCCTAGATTTTATTTTTTTAACTGGATCCTTGACAAACCGCTGTCTATCCACATCAGCGGAAATGTCTCTAACTAAGAATCTCGGATTAAGCTTATTTACTTGTTTGACTTTCATATCTATTCCGTCTAATGTAAACTTAAATTTAACAAATTCATCATGATAACTACAGTGACTGACTTATTTTTACCTTTAATGGGGCGATTGATTTTAATATCAACTTCATTAGGCCTAATCGATTTCAAAACAGCGCACATTGCCAACGTTTCGGCAAGCTCATCATCTATGACTGTGCTGGGATCATTTCTATTGTCTCCATCTTACTCCAGGTTCCCATCTCTGCCTTCGAGCCACTAAGCGTCCACGAAGGTCACGTCGTCCCTGCCAGCTGCAGAGGTCCGAACAATTTCGACTTATGGCCAACGTCACGAGGTCCAGCAACCAACACTAGAAAAATCGCCAGAGACAAATCGCAGTTCCTTGATTCCACGAATGCTCATCACCGCCCACTCCTTCAACAGACTAGACATCCGAGGATCGACGACAGATTCCTGGGCAGTTCTATTCTTCATTATTCTCCAGATTTTAATTGTAGTATCCCACTCTATCTTAATCTGCCATGACTATAACATGTACGCCATGAGCAATTTATGGACAGCAATGCGATAAGCTGCGATGATCCAACTCCTCCTTTTTATTGATCAATTCCTTGTTAATGGATTTAATAACGGCAAAGTTATAATTATGCCTATGTTGGAGCATTTACTGGTCAATCAGCACCAATTAGAGTCAGCCAACTTCACACTATACTCATGGATATTTGAATATGAATTCGGATAGAAATACACTTTTAAGTTATGCATTACCCTTTGTTGAATCTTTATTTAACTTGCTGTATACAAAATGAGTGCACAATCGCAAGCACCGGCCTGCTCCAATAAAGATTCACGATACAAATAGCAATATCAAACGTTCGTCTTCTACTGGTTCCATTGCTGAATCTAAATGCGGCCGAACTGTATTGGCTAGTTGACTGAAAACGAATGAATATGTTGACAAATTGCGAATGACAAAGGTCCTACTTATCTTTTATACGCTACCGTAAGCCGTTGTTGCTAATCGCCCTTTTTCAAAAACAAAAAAACCGCGTGTCATCATAACTACGATATCAATTACTTTGTCCGCTAGCGCGATACTATATATAGCGCTTCCCTCTTTCCGAGCAAGTTAATCTCCCTGACTCAAAAGATAGCCTGCCTTTTGCCGCTTGTTGCCACTTATTTCCCGGTTCTTATTTCTTTACATTCTGATTGCTACGTTAATCTTGGCTTGCAGCTATATAATATTCCTAATCTCTAAACTCGACTCGATAGGTGGCAAAAATCCAAGAGGAAATAACTATGATTTTCTTGTCATGCGCGGATGTGTCTGTCATTGTTCTGTTTACCCTGTTAAGGCTTTTTCTATGGTTTATAAGTGCGATGCAATTGCACGCTTATACGCAATTAGGCGTATACAGTTTTCTTGGGGTTATGCTTTACTATGGTGATTTGTATGCAGCGAGTGCGAATTTTCGCATTTATTGTTCCATACGACTTTCGCCGTATCTTATAAATCATATTAACTGATTTATTACGCGCTTTTTACATTAAAATATTGTTATAAATGCTTAGTAGCTCAGTTTGCAATTTATTTCACTTTTCAATCGGTCGTATAAGACCTGAATTATACGGATTTTATCTGTAATATGATAATTCATGAGCACGTGGAGTGAGTATCATGGATGTGTTCTTAAACGTGTCGTTACAAATATAAGGCAGGTTCACATGAAGTCCAATTGCTCCAAGTTAATGTCGTTCAGAGATTTTAGATAAATCTTAAAAAACTTGGGAAGGATAATATCACGCAAAGTTGTCTAAGATCTCTAGAACTGTTAGAGAGTTAAGTAGTTGATTATAAGTAGTTCGTATTCATCATGTTTTGCATACGATGGCATAGCTGATACCGAATACATCCAAAAAGAGATTTATACCAAGGTTATATCTAGTACATTATCTCCGGACAAAAATCAGAGATCTCTTGAAGGATGGAAAACCCTCGGAAAAATCAGCAAATTCTAAGAGCAATCTAATCAGCAAACTCTATTGCTATGCTGAATATCCAGATACTGATATGCCGAATATTACACTTCCGAAATTCGATGGTAATCAAGCTGATTGGGAGGATTTAGAAACATGTTTATAGCAGTGATTCACGATAATAAGATGATGCTTCTGTCAAGAAATGTCTCAAAAGCGAAACATCCTGTATTATTAGCAAAATTGTGTTAAGTACTGAAGGCTTTGAATAATTTTTCTTTGATTTGGCTTTGATCAAATTTTCAAATATTATGATAATCCGTAGCGACGACTCGAAAGTTACCTGCAATGTCTCTTCGAAGCCAAGCCACTTATTAAGACATCGGTGACATCATATCAACGCTTCGATGGATATTATCAAGCGCTCGTTTGAAAAATTGAGTAACTTTAAGAACTGTGTTTATTTGTATGCCCTAAAAAGAAGACTCGATGAGAAAACAAAAAGACATTGGAAAAGATCACTTCCTGCTTCGGAGATCTCCATGTATTTGAGAAAATTCTTAACAAAATAGGTCATCTCTTTGGAAAATAAGATCGTGCGAGAAGAGCAGATTTTATTTAAATCAACCATTGGCAACTCAAGGATAAAAAATCCGGAGGACAAAGAGAGGTTTCAGTGAATACGATGAACACCACTAAAAAAATTAAATGTTTAATGGCCAGGGGAGGCCATGCATTAGCAATGTGCAAAAGATTCCAGGAATTACCGAACTGAAGAAAACGCGAACAGATAAGAAAAGCAAGAACATGTTTCATATGTCTCGGCCTAAACTATTCAATGACTATTTTCGCATCGACCATTCGATGTCGGCGTTGCCAAAAAGAGCACAATTCGCTACTCCATCTAGGCACCGGTGAGTTCGCGGCTCCGCAGGCCTGTTCGAATGAACTGGCTTCAACATCGATTGCGAGCAAAAATGAAGAAACGACGCAAATAGTCAATATAATGACTACGACCAATGGCATAGAGTTGTTAGCAATGACCAGAGTTAGGCTAATTTCAAACACAGAAGAATCAGTTTCGATTCGCACACTTTTAGACTCTGTATTGGAAACCTCCTTTGTTACAAAAATAGTTGCACAGCAGCTCGTACTACGTAGACGAAAGGCCCATATCTCCAATCTGCAGGGAATCAAAATAGGAAAACTAAGGCAAGCAATGTCGCTGATAGTGGGTAGCGAGTATTCATCAAAGTCGGTGTCCTTGCTAACGGCATTTGTCTTGTCAAATTTAAACCACGTTTAAACCAGATCAAAAGATCTGCAAGCGAAACTGAAAGCACATAAGGAAACTTCAGTTAGCAGATTCTGACTATCACAGGCCGCAGGCGATTGATGTGATAATAGAAGCCGACATATATCGTCTTACAGCGAGACGGATTTCGGCATGGATGTCCAGAAGAACCGGTAGCGCATCGCATCATTCTCGGATGGGTATTGACGGGAATTCAATTGATAATACTCTTCTAGGTCAGATAGAAAATTTTCACATTAAAGTAGAGCCTGACTTGAGCAAGGAAATGTAGAAGTTTTGAGAATTAGAAGAATTGCCCCTGAAAGGATTGTTTTCCCCGGAGAAAACTTATTGCGAGGAGCACTTCTTCAAGGCAGCAAGATAGATCTGGCCGTTACATGCTGCGGCTTCCGATACAGAAGTATTACCCGATTTGAGCGAGTCGCGCAATGGCGCAATGAAAAAGTTTTTAAACACATGTTTTTAAGCAGTGATTGGCGCGCAACATGGCTTTGAGAGGCGTCTACATTGAGTTTATAAAAGTCTATGCGATGTTGCCTTACGTGGAAGAGATCAAAGAAACGAATACCAATTCCAATCGAACTTATTATTTACTGCATCATACAGTAATCAAGAGGACGGATCCAAAAGGGAAAATATAAGTAGTATTCAATGCTTCCTATCGCACAGATAGTTTATTACTCAATGATATGCTGTTATCATATGCTTAAATTATAAAGTGATCTTTAACTGGTGTTATCGCGTTAGAGAATATATCGCTTTGTATTTTCCACCGATATAGTGAAAATGTTCTGGCAGATTCAAATGCATGAAGAGAATGCAGACCTGCAGATGATTCTATGGCGTGCGTATGCTACCGATGAGGTGCGAGAATATTACGTTTTTATGGTTACATACGATATCACGTCAGAGCCATATTTGGCAATTTGTACCCTGCTGCAATTGGCCAATGATGAGGAATGCAGATTCCCACGAAGTGCATTGGCAGTGCGAGAGCACACCTATATCGATGATACCGCTGGCAGACGGCGATACTTTGAAGGACATATTGAAAGTTAATGCACAAACGAAACAATTTCTCTAGCCTGGCGGATTCCAATTGAGCAAATGAGCAAGGATCACACGCTTGTCCAAATAGTGATAATGCTCAGCAGTTATTTTGAGAGACCAGAAGAGTGCGTGCCCTTGGAATTCTGTGAATCCTGAAACATGATACATTCACATAGGCTTGGATTGAAGCATTAAGATGCCAACAAAGCGATTAATACTAGCCTCTATTGCTAGGACATTTGAGCTGGGCTGCACCGATAATTGTTGCGGCAAAAATTTTGTTGCAGGATATATGAAAGGCAGATCTGAATTGGGATCAGAAATTCCAGAAATCATCGAGATTTCGGTGGCCGCGATTGGCCAAGGATATACCGAAACATGTGAATACCTCGATACATAGGAAGAGAAGAGAACTCAATGTCTTTGCAGATGCTTCCGAAAGCACGTATGCCGCAGCGATATACCTGAGAGGGATCGGACCATCAGAAGAATGGCGGTCATCGATTATTCGTGGCTAAGATGAAGATCGTGCCGTTCAAACTAAAATCAATCCCGCGCCTCGAATTGTGCACTAGTCGCCGCACGTTTACTTCAAAAGGTTTCAAATGGACTACACTTCGACAAGGACGTGCTACGCATGGAGTGACGCCAGAATTGTTCTGGCATGAATAAAGGCGCATCCATCCAAGTAGGCTATCTTTGGCCAGCTAGAGGCAGCTGAGAGACAGCAATTTAGGAATTAGTACAAGAAGAATGGCATTATGCACCAATGCATGAAACCAAGGTAGATTTTGTTACATGTCAGATTGTAATGTCCGCTATACTCCACGGACTCTTGACATTTCAACTATCATTATTTCATCGCTTTATATTATAATCCTCTTAGCATGGTCATAGAATAGAACAGCCGAAGAGCTATATTTGTGAAATGGAGATAAATAAAAGAGGACACACGAATCCTTACGATTCGTGACCGAGTTTCTATCCATTCTTTTAGCAATCGCGTGCAATATCTTTTCTCAATCGCAATTTAATTTGTATTTTATTTTAATTCTTATAAGCTTGTGTCTTTCCGAATCTTTATAATAGCAGCGCGTTATATCTTCATTGTTCATAAAATTATTTTAACATTGTGTAAATGTCTAAACAGTATTAATAGAAATCGAGAGAGTGTGTGTGTGTTTGTTGCAAGTATGTTATGTGAACGTGTCGCATCCGAAACAAGGGACAGCTACGGAAAAAGCCGTCGACATTTGACAGCTTGCGGGACGAATTGAATAGAAATGTGTAACAGTTGGGAGACATGGGACTGTTTTCATCACGTGAAACGTGATAGAGTTGAGCATAGTACGTGCATGATAACCATTTTTGTAAAGGATGAATAGGCAAGAAAATCGCACCAGGATTAGCGGGCTAAGACCAGAGTAAAATTGAATATAGAGCTGCGAAAATTGCAAGCTGGAAATGCGAGCTAAAAGTTGTCGAGAGAAAAGTAGGGCAAATGAAGCTGGTAGAGTCTGGCGAACGAGCGATTGAGTGTGCCAGCGTTCGAGAAAATGAGCCACGCCGGATTGATCTTAGACCTCATTATATTTTCTATTTCATTGAATAGATACATATTTTATATTTCCATTCTACATAAATATAATAGAATATATTTTGTTGTTTATATAAATCTCGAATATTTTTTTGTGATTTTTAAAGAAGCTTATGTTTATTGGCTATCCTGGAAACAACCGATACGGTGAATTGTACTTGCTGGTTTTGGTAAGGTTGTTCTTATATTATTTCCATTGCAAAATACTCTCGATCGCGAACGTTCCCCAAAAGAATCATACAATTAGTTAATACCCGAAATTAGAAATCAAATCTTATGTTCATAGAGTTTTAAGAGTTCGCAGTCGCGAACCATGTAACATTTTGATGATAACAGTGAGATAGAATAGATTGTCATAGAAACGCATAAAGGAAAAGCACCTAAGGCATCTACCGAAGCCGAATTAGAGGTTTTGCAGGTTCAATTTTCTAATAAGGAAGCATTATTACGCAAACAGGCTAAGGCGATGGAAAAATGAAAGGAAAAATGTTGAATCATTGAGAAAAAGGGTGATAGTGTCAAGCTCAAATTAACACAATTAATTGAGAAACTTTCATTCCTTGAATATCATTCATTCTTTGAATACAATGCGCATAAAAATCAGAATACGTTAGATTTTTTTCTAGATTACTCTAGAAAGAAAAACTTAAGACACGAATTTGCATGCTTGCGAAACGATGGTTTTCACGAACAGTTCCTACAATCACAATGTCCCATTCCCTTAGCCGAGACACAAAAAATCCGATATTATTCCAAATTTCCTATCTCGTATTTTTAAATGATATATTAGAATCGCGTATAGTTTACGCGATATTCTCGCAAGAGTCCCCAAATTTAATGGAAAAAGCACATCTTTACCAGAATTTACGCGTGCATGTCATAGAGCATGTCATAGAGAGAAATGATTCCGCCATTGACCTCATGAAATTTCTAGTGGATTGGAGAAGTTTATGTCACGAGAGATGCGCAGTGCAAAACCGCAATTATTAGATTTAATCAAAATTTTAATCAAAACATTCAGTTTTGTCTATCGACATCCGTTGAGAAATATCACGGCAAATTATTCGCGACTTAATGAAAAACAAGAATATGATAAAATATATACAATGGATGACGGATTAAATTTCTGATAACAGATACCGAACGACATAATAAACGGCCGAACGGTGATGTATCACATGAATCAAGGAAATAGATGTTCTAGTAATTAAAGCATTTTGTTATGGATTACCCACTAAATATAAAGCTTTTTTATCTATAAACCAACTAGATGGTTTTATCTCAAACCATCGAAGCATTCTCACGTGCGATGGGCTTAGCAGAAAAGTTAGATCAAGAGAGAAAGAAATCTTCTCGAAAAATAGTCGCTAACTATTATACTAATTATATCAACTACTCTTCAACACGATAATGTTGACGTAAAAATGTGCCTCGATCAAAAGCAATCAATCAAGAGTTATTATGGAATAGGAAATGGTGCCGATATTATAAATGACCGAGTCATGATATTGAATAATATTGGAAATGGCAAAAAATGATTCATACAATCCGTCAGGAAACTTATCCAATCCCTCGGGAAAACCGGACGAATCTCAAATAATAGTTATATACAGGCAACATTAAATCCTAGTACCTTTTCACGCGTTCTGTCCATAATTATTTCCGCCGAAGAACTATCCAATGAGACCATGTTTCTAATAGATACGAGCGCTGAAATGAATATTATTAAAAAACGAAATTTACATCCTTATTTTATTTAATATAAAAATCAATATCAATAATATCATCAGCATTGCCAGAATTATCGAAGGGAGAATAGAAACGATTGGGTTGACCACAATTAATTATTAAACAAACACGAAATCCAGTTGCATATCGTCAAAGACTTTCCAATACAATACTTTACAGAAGAAATCTTAGGAGCCGATTTTCTATGCGATGCATGATTTTAATTAATCATTTCACATAATCTATTTACTGGCAAGAAATAACAATTCTCTTCACTTCTCGTGAAATGATCGCAATATTAGAACGCGCACTATCTTGACATCCGGGACACGTCCCAGCATTAAGTGCCCATTCTCTCCGCAACCCCTACATAGAGAAAACGCTTAAAAAATCATAAGGTATCAATCACCTTTAGAATATAAAACAATAAACAATAAATTCAAGTTCCTCCGATTCCCGGTTTTTCTCATATCTTCCGCATCAATAAAGTCTCCTAGAAGTCCGAAAGGACCTCTCAACTTTCAAACTTCAAATAACTGGTCCAAGCGATATTTTCTAGGAAGACTCGCATTTTCCGATTTTTTATCTTTCATATTCTCAGCAAAGTCTCCTAAAAGTCGGAAGTGACTTCTCGATCTTCAAGCTTCAAGCGCTGGTCCAGAAGATATCTCTGGAAGATTATCGTACCGAACAAATAAAAGCTCTTTTAAGGCTTGAGCATTTAAATAGAGAAAGAAAGGAACGCATCTATACATTGACCAAATATCAAAACCTTTCCATTTATTGAATGATGAATTTACTTGCACCGATGCCACAAGTCATAAAATAATGACAATAGACGAGCAATTGATACACATCAAACAATATCGTTTCCCATTATGCACGAGGATGAAATCAATAAACAAATCTAGAATCCTTTGGATAAAAATATTAGACTACCTGATTCCCCATACAGTTGTCGATATCCCCCTTGTCGATAGTATCCAAAAAACCTGATTCAATGGGTAACAAACGCTGGCGTATAGTCATTGATTATAAAGCACTAAACAACAAACAAATAAACAGGCGACGCATATCCATTAATATTGTCGAAATTTTAGATCAATTAGGAAGTGCAAATACTTTATTAGTGCAAATACTTAATATTTTTTATGTAGTATTTTTATCTAGTTTTCATCAAATACCAGATGCACACGCCGAAGACAGCATTTACATACTCATAGATACTACGAATTTAACTACATTTGGGTTAAAAACGCCCCAATGACGTTCCAAAGACTCATGGATCAGATTCTATCCGATCTTCAAGGTAATGAATTATTTGTTTATCTCGATGATATTATTATATATGCAAGTTCTCTTAGAGAACACGATATTAAATTTCATAAATTAGCAAACAAACTTAGCAAAGCCAAATTACAATTACAAGCGCGCAAATGCGAATTTTTAAGAACGGAAGTTACATATTTAAGATATATAATAAGCGAAAAAAGTTTGAAACCAGAGTCAAAGAAAATTCGACTGATTAAAGAATTTCCCATACCACGAAATGCTAAGAATATTAAACAATTCCTAGGACTAGCTGGATATTATCGACGATTTATTCTAAATTTTTTTTAAGATAGCACAACCTCTCACTAAATTACTAAAAATATATGTGAAATTTGATTGGCAAAAAGACCAAATTTAAGTATTTTCGCAATTACGAAATTTATTTATTTATATTCCGAATCGATTTTACAACATTCAAATTTTACCAAACCGTTCATACTTACAGCCGACGCTTTCAGTTACGCAATAAGAGATATCTTAAGTCAACGTAAAATAAGTTAGGATTTACCAACATACTTCGTGTCTTCGTGCATATACTTCGTGTCTTTTAAATTCAACCAAACAAAATTATTTGACTATCAAAAAGAAATTATTTGCAATAATTTACTGCGTCAATTCATTTCCAACCATATTTTTACGAATATAAATTTACGCTAATAACAGACCATCAATCATTGAAATGGCTTCAGAATTCCGCATCGAGACTCGTTCGATGGCGGTTAAAGCTTGCCGATTACAAATACGTAATTGTTTATAAACCCGAAAAAATTAACAAAAAAGCAGATGCATTATCAAAAAATTGAATTCGTCAATTAATATTCCCTCTTTCCATTTCTCAAGAAATAAATGCTAACAACTCTTGCCAATCACCAGTTTCCAATAACCAAATTTCTTGAGATCTTACACCAATGAATAGATAATGAATGCAATAAAGTAGGATTGCATGAAAAAAAATTGTATAACAAAATAATTTCTTCTGACGAAACATCAGACGAAGCAGATATTGCACAATAGTGATACCGAGCAAAATGATGCACTCAAATCGATAGATGAGTCGCGACAAATAAATAAAGCTAATCCTGTAGAAATACAGAAAGTTTCGTTAATCGAAAGGATAAACCAGCAAGAGCACCCATGCAACAGTGGAACCTGAAATTTATATTCTCATTATCCCTGAATTCGGTATAATTTCTCATATCATTGCATCAAAAAGAGATAAAAAAGAAACATTCGGAACTATTGGAATAATGTCATTATATCAATTGGATTACTAGGATTTATTGTTTGAACTCACCACATATTCACAATAGAAATAAACATAGAGACTCGAGTTTATTTTACATCTGCAACCATAATTATTGTTATTCTAACGAGTATCAAAGTCTTCAGATGAATTACAACATTATATGAAACAAAAATTAATTACACTCCAACTCTTTTATGATTCATAGGATTTATCTTTCTATTCACCATAGGCGGTCTTACAGTCATCATACTATCAAACTCATCAATTATTCTTACTATTATTATTAATAATAATAAAGATATTATTCTTCATAACACATACTATGTAATCGTTCATTTCCATTATGTTTTATCAATAGGAGCAATTTTTACTGTTATCTCTGGAATAATTTATTGATTCTCCTTAATTATAAGATATGCCTTAAACAATTTCTATTTAAATATTCAATTTATTACTATATTTATCAATTTAAACTTAATTTTCTTTTCTTAGTCACCAACATTTCTTAAGCTTAAGAGCGGATATTGGAGAAAAATAATAAATTTGCCAAACTAGAGAATACTATCATTAGACGAGCAAGGTTAACAAAGTCATCAAATGGACACTTAATTGCATTAACAATTATAGGTAGAACAATTATAGACGTTTCAGTCCTAACACAACTAGAAACCTTAAAAGAAACTTTACGATTCTTACTCGACATCATCATAAAATTAGAATTAAAAATTGTTTTTATAACGAGGAGTAATGTGAACTCCATCCCATAGAGAGTCACATTAAAATATTTGCGGAAAACCTTTACAGATTCATCGACCAAAATAATTGTATGCTGCATTCAGATCATTATATCATCTAAATTGGAAAGAATGAACATAATAACAGAAAATCATTCTACTACAATAGAAAGAAATAACGGTATAACTAAAATCTTTAAAAAAATCAAAAATAGATATTCATGGCCTCATATGAAATAGGATATTCAGAACTTCATCAAAATCTGTAGAGATTGTCAATTAGGGAAGTTAGTATGTATGAAAACATGACAATTGATGATATTAACTAACACTTCAGGCGTTGCTTTTGATAAAGCAGCTATAGCAGATATAATGGGATGATTGAGGCCTACAAAAGCAGAACACAATTATATCCTTACTGTCCAAGATCTTCTTCTTCTTATAAAGTTCCTTGTTGCTATTCCCCTCGACAAATCATATCCATTTATATTGCCGATGCATTTATTAAAAACTTTATATGTATATTTCGATTAAAGCTAAGCACTATTATGATAAGAAAATAAATTCGTGTACTTTTCATAAAGGAGATTATGTATATTAATGAAACAATCCCAAAAAGAAAAATTAGATAATCAATAGCTTCATTTAATTATTGATAAAATAGGTAACCATAATGTTAAATTAGCAATAAGAAAAAAATCTAATTAAAATTGTACGAGGATAAACTTAAAAAAGTGAATATATCACTCAAAAATGAATTTGCATCTCAACCTCCGGCACAACCATAGGGATGCCTCATCCAGTTAAAACACTATATCCAATCTATTACGAGAATCTGTATCTCTTCAAAACTATATGGAGTTTTTAATACACTTCATTCTAGGCGAAAAATCATGAGAGTAACAATCAAGAATGTATTACACAACGACCCGGTCAGGCCTCAAGAAAACAACCATGCTACGATCCAGGATTACGACGAATTAAATAAACATATGTATAGAATGCGAGAACTCATGATGTACAATCCGAAATGAATGTTAATGAAAAATGTTGAAGCAGAACATCCAACATTTAATAAGGAGGAAGGTATAATATTCTTCACTCTCCACAAGTATTTGACATTTCAACTATCGTTAGCTTATCTTTATCTTATGTTATAATCCTCTCGACAAGGACATAAGACCAAATTATAGATCATAATTCATGATAGCGTAATTCATAATAGCCAAAGAATTATGTTAATAAAATGAGGATAATGCAAATGATGATGCACGAATTCTTGCGGGTTTTAATCTTTAGTTAATCTTAAGTTTTAATCTTTTCTTTGGATTCACCAAGCAACTGCATTAGAATGGCTCTTTTTAATCTCAGTTCAATTTGTATTTTCTCTTGTAACTGTTATAATCCTGTATCTTTCCGAGTCTTTCGCATTAGTAACGCATTATATCTTCGTTGTTCCTAAAATTATTTTATGTAATTGTATAAATATAAATATAGAATATATTTTTATTGTTTATATAATTCTCGATTATTCACTTATGATCTTTAAATAGACGTGTATTTATTGGCTCTGATGACGACCGATACGGTGGACTTACTGCGGTGAGATTGTTCCTGCATTTCCACTACGTGATACCCGAATTTAGTGATTAAGTCTCGTGTTCATTATTCGAGTATTAATAGTCGCGAAACGGGACGAATGTATAAGGGAATGTGAATATCTGCGATTAAATTAATTAACTTATTTTATACTTTTCCATTTAATATTTTCTATTATTGCTTCTTAATTTTATAATTTTATATTTTTTATATTATATTTATTTAATTATCAAGTTAAGCTCATTATACAAAGATGTTCGTTTGCGGATGTATTCGTCTATTCATTGTATAAACGTTCATTTTACAGATTAACGTATGTTAATCTACGTTCAAGTTCTTTCCAATCAAAATTAATGGTCTAACAGCGATTTACGACTTCATAACCAATCAAAAACTGCCAGAAATGGGAATAAATTACATCACCCAATTATGTAACAGAGTCTTTAAACGGAGCTTCTTTCCATCTCAATGGAAGGTAGCACAAATTATTATGATCCAGAAGCCTGGCAAATCTGTAAAACTTACAGAATCGTATAAACCGATCAGCCTACTGTCCGTCCTATCGAAATTATTCAAGAAACTTTTACTCCCAAGAATCTCCATCATAATGGCCAAGGACTGATCATCAATTTGGTTTTCGAAGTAAACATGCAATTATAAAGCAGATACATTACATACATACAGAATTGTTAAAATAAATAACGATGGTAGCAGGTAGATATATTAGTCTTGATGTCTCGCAGGCTTTCAACAAAATCTGGCATCAAGGACTACTTCATAAAATTAAAAACAGCTTTCTAACTGATCTTTATGCCATCATAAAATCTCATCTACTATACAGAACTTTCAGAGTTAAGAAGTAATGAAGAAGTAATCACTATATCTGTTATACACCGTAAATCTTCCGATCTTTCTGGACTCCACAACAGCAATGCGGACGACATAGCCGTATTTGTAGTTCAAAACAATCACATAGAAGCATCCTTGCGACTCTGTCACATCTAGAGATGACTAAAAAAATGGAGAATCAAAGTTAATGGAATAAAATCTGTACAGTCTATACAGATTCACTATCCGTAGAGAGACGTGTCCATCAGTAACTCTAAATGGACAGAAAATCCTCCAGCAGAAATCATGCCAAATATTTAGAGCTATACGTGGATCGCAGATTAAATTGGAAGAAACATATATCTACCAAACGAAAATAACTTGAACAACTGAGGAAAATATACTGGCTACTCGGTAGCAAATCACAACTGTTGACTGAAAACAAGTTGTTATTGTACAAGGCAATCCTCAAACCTATTTGGACCTACGATATTTAATTGTAGAGTATGACTTCCAATTCGAATATAGAAATATTATAAAGATTCCAAAACCAATTCCTTAGAATTGGTTGATGCATATACTATGATATGTTACTAATGACACTCTGCATCATGATCTTAACGTGCCATACGTTAGAAATAAAAAAACTCAGCCAGAAATATGCTGATAGGAGCATCCTAACGAAAAACATACTCATGAGAAGCGTCAAATTCCACACAGAAAGAAGAAGAGTAAAAAGTCTTCCATAAGATCTAAGCGCCTGATCAATGCAACACTATAAGGCATATGCCAATGGGCATATATTCTTCAAGACTTTACAATATCTAATGCCATATTACTAAATGTCACATTAATGACAGCTTGCAATAAATTTTTAGGATGATAAAAGAAAAAATAGCGATTGGCATGTTTGTACTTGATTAGTACGAGCGCCTCAAACACACGCGGGCAATATCTCGATCTCTTTATTGTTTTTCCACTTGATGTACGCTTTCCACTTCATACTTTTTAGTATCTCGAGTGTCAAAACTATGGATCCATAGGCGGCAGAAATGCAAACAGATGCGTTGTAATGCATGTACGCGTATTATTTTCCATTATTTTCCTATTCGTTATATACGCGCGATGCGCTAGATAAACATGCGTATCCCGGAAATTGAATGTGCATGCATGTACATATATGCTTATACTTGCTGCATAAGAAACGGATATATAGAGAGATTAGGTAAAGGATAAAAGTTAACAACAAAGAAACTATCCATATCCGTTAGTATTCGTATATAGGATACTTATCCTCCATTATCAACGAAAGCTGATATAATTAACGGCGTGATATCCGTTGAAGACAGAAGAAACTATAAGGAGAAACATCCATGAAGATGAGAAACTCTTCTCGAGTTTTCTGTAGAGATCTTTCTCGAAAATGATAGTTCCTCGTAATTCGCAGTTATCGAGAAAGATTAAAAGATCTAAATTATTACATTGAGTTTCAGTTTTAGTTTTAATTTTAGTTAACTATCTAAAATTTCGTGCGCGGAGTAGAACGCGAGAAAAATACGCGAAGACTCTTTATGTTAACAGACTTTTATATATCTATATTAATAAATTATACATGATTATACATGCAAAATTATCCCGAGCGTTTTATTAATAACGTTTATCTTATCCTATCTATATGGCGATGTGGAGAGTGTTACGTCCACTTCCGATTGCTGCCGTGATTTGCTACCGAATAGCCAGTATATTTTCCTCAATTGTAATTTAAGTTGTTTTCGCTTGGTAGATATATATTTCCTCCAGTTTAATCGATCCAGGTATAGCTCCATAAAAAACATCTCAGCTAAGCGTCCCTCCACTTTCATTTTGTGTCTCCATTTTCTTTATGTTAAACGCATGGCAGCACTCCGATCTTAACATAGAGCGCATAGAGAAAACATCACTCCAAGCAGAGCCTCTTCCCCAGCCTCCTTCTCCACTTCCCCGACTGGGAGACCTCTTTAACTCTGACTAATATGCTCTTTCAGAGGTGTGCCCTACCAGAATATAAGAATGTGCGCTTGGCTGTCTCTTATTTCTGTTCAAGTTCTAGTAAGTTAGCTTTCCATCAGCAGAGGCTTCACCACGTTGTTATACATTAATAATTAAGCATTAATAATTGCATTATGATTGCCATTGAAATGGTAGACGAAAATTTATGAATTCTTACGATATATTACATAAATTAAGAAATCATAATATTGAATTAAATTTAAGTATCGCTTTCTTAAATATAAAATTATGTCCATTTTTATATGCGTTGTCTTTGGTTTGGAATATTCTCGATGTAAACAAGAATATATCGAATATGAGTCACAAAGCCAAGGGATTAGGTCGCAACCGTTGCCGAAATAAAAAAAGAATCGTTATTGCTCGGCAAAAAACAAGCGGCAAAAAACAGCGTCTTCAGTGTGTCCTGCACGAAGCGAGAAGCAACAGTCGCATATTGTTATTTAGATAAAGCGAGTATCCAGGTATTGTAACTATCAAGTTGTTTGACGATTAAAGGAGATTATTTTATTTTCTAATCATTCTCATCCTTACTGAACACACTTTTTCGAACCGGCAATAAATAAATATAAACAGTATGGCGCGAAACATCGAAGGCGCGTTAATATTGTTTTTGGTTCTTCGAGCCGGATCGTTAATATTCGAGTATATCAGTACGTTGTTGATGAATCGGACAGTTAAATATAAAGAATCATGCCTGGTACTGTTGTCACGTTGCAACAATCACCACGAGCTGGATCAGAAGCCACGCTCGTGTCGCTATCGCTTTCTTTCTCACACTCGGATTTCACGTGAGGATCATGTGCTACACGCTCAGTACACGCTCCTGGAAAAGTCAAAGCCCGGAGCTTGGTGAAGTGTAATACCAAGTTCATGAAAAGGACACTCAGCGTCACGACGCCTTCTCGTTGTGTTTCATACAGGCAACAGAAAGTGTAACGCTGATGTCATACGTGCATCGTGCTGACTCACATACCAAGCAATTTCCGAATTGAAGTGCTCAATCCAACGCTGTCGATATAGTCCAGCATTTCTTGCACTCCACGCTGATCACGCGTGTTGCGGCGCTTCTTCGTCGTCATTTACATACGAGTCTGATAGTTTATCTGGGATCCAGTGAATTATTGTCCAGTTCTAAGACGATTCTTCGAGTTTAGGTGCAATGATCATAGCTGAAGATCTGCGAGATTCTTGCTCCGCAAGAACTTTTTGTAGAGCAAACTATTATAATCGATATGATCAAGTCATCATTAATTATAAAAAGCTTCTAAAGGCAAGCGTCACGCTTCAAAAAACGAGAACACGTCTGGCTGATTTAAAGACGCTTTGGAAGGCGATTTACCTTTTCGACAGTAGGATCATTTGCGGCAATGGTTGAGGACAGGAAAAAGCAATGTTACTTCCTCCAAGACGAATTCTTCGCTGCCGAGGCTATCTATAACGAAGCTGCGGATCATCTTCAAGAAGCGATAAGCAATTTTGAAAAAGCGGAAAGGTCTGCATGCGACGGTAGTACGGACTCTATATTATCCGACGAAACGAAATCGTCCTTGTTAAAACTGTCGCGTATTGTGCATTTTCGACATTTTCTGGTAAATTTTCCAAATGGAAAAATTTCCGCCATACTTTCGAATCTCTAGTCGATTCGAATGACGCGATATCGAATATATTAAAGTTTCATTATTTAAAGTCGAGTGTTACCGGTGATGCCGCATTGTTGATCAATAGATTTCAAATTTCTTCTGAAAATTATACGGCTGCGTGGAAGAAGTTGATGATGGAATACGATGATAAAAGAGCGTTAATACATGCGCACATTCATTCATTCACTAGCCTGCCAAAGGACAAATCCGAAAGTGCTATCGAGTTAAAGAAACTGCGAGACACCATATCCGTCGCGCTCGCAGCGTTGTCGAATCTCGGATGTCATGTCAGCCACTGGGACCCTATCTTAATATATGTTATCACAGAGAAATTTGGCTCAAAAACACGAACGGAATGGAATCTAAAACGTGGCAATACTAAGGAATGTGCCTCGTAACAGATAGACGCATTTCTGAGTTTCTGTATTGGCGGGKTTTTTGACTTTATGGATGTGTCTAATACCGTTACCGATAATTCGCGAAATAAATATTGTTAACAGCGTGTCGGTTCAAAACTGCATCAATTGTACCGGCTCGCATAGTTTAGCAAAATGTGAGGAATTTCTGTCAATGCTAGTCGGGCAATGCACTCTTACTAAGAAAAGGCAAGTTTGCTTCAATTGTTTACGGATCATTTCACATCAAAATGCCCAAGTAAATCGCGATGTATGCATTGTCATTGCATACATCATTCGCTACTACATCTCGCAGTAGGCGCTAATCGCTAATCAACCTAACGCCAGTTGCAGACGATTCAGAAGCGCAAAAGTCATACCCATTACGTTAATTGTGCGAGCAATTGGGGATTGCCCCATCAATATTCTAACTGGCCTGATTAGTTAGAAGGACAGCTTACGCTCGTAGATCTATTGAAAATTCGAAACGAAAGAAGAATGTCCAACTTGGGAAGGAACTATCGATTTCGAAATCCAGTTCATTAAGGGCATTGAACCCTATGCTGAAAAAATTAATTTACTCCATCTTGGCGGGTGAAATACCGCAATTGGATATTGCGTTATCAAGATATTGTCTCCGTTTCGTATACAAAGCGGGCGGTATATTAAAAATTTTTATATGCATTGTCTTTGGTTTGGAATATTCTCGATATAAACAAGCATATATCGAATATGAGTCACAAAGCCAAGGAATTAGGTCGCAATTATTGCTGAAACAAAAAAAAGATCACTATCGCTCGGCAGTTACCAAGCGGCGAAAAACAGTCTTCACAGTCAGTCTTCACCTGCGAGAAGCGAGAAGCAATGGTCGCATATTTGTTATTTAGATAAAGCGAGTATCCAGGTATTGTAACTGTCAAGTTGTTTGACGATTAAAAGAGATTATTTTATTTTCTAATCATTCTCATCCTTACTGAATACACTTTCTCCAACCGGCAATAAATAAATATATAAACAGTATTACGCGAAACATCGAAGGCATGTTAACAAATCGATTACAGTTGGTTACATAGTCTTTTCAAATTAAATCGCAATTAGGTAAATCGCAGTAGATATATTGAAGCGATTAACAATTTTCCGCGAAATATTCATGAAATTCAACATTTGTTAGAGTTAACAAATCACTTTAGGAAGTCTATTAAAAACTACTCAATCATAGCAAAGCTATTGTATATTTGTTAGGGAAGAAAGTTACTTTCATTTCTTTATTCATATTGTATTGAAGCATTTGAAATTTTGTAAGAAAAGCTATTTAGGAATCTTTAGTTCTTTCTGATCTAAAAACCGAAACCCAGAATAATAGATTTTAACATAACATTACTCAGAGACGTAACATGTACATGCCGGCAAATTTCTTATATAAGATCATTATCCCTTGAAACAGAACTTGAATGTAAACAGTTACAAGATCCTCACATTAGAAACTTGCACACAAGCTAGAATAAAGGTAACAAATTGGAATTAATCTATTGCTTTGTAATGTCAGATTCGATTATTTTAAATATTATAAGAATATATCATGATGATACAGTTCATTTCGAAGAAACCTATCATGACATTCGTCGTATGTATTTTATGTAAATAATGATTGCATATAATAAAAATTTATTCTACATTATGCGAAAAGAATTTTATGGCTATTATTATATAAAATATTTTTGTAAGATTTTTTTCATATAAAGTTTATAACTATGGTTTTGCATATAGTGCATATTCTATTACCTAACAGAAACTTTATTAAACTCTGACTAAGATGTCGAAGTATTCTTGAAAAACTAAAATATTCCATATTTTTTCTTGATATACATATATTGATATATACATGTGCATACATATACATATACATACATATATAGATATATATATATATATTCATAAATACATATCATACATATATACATATCCATATACATATATACATATCCAAATACATATCTTACATATATATCTATATCATATATACATATACATATATATATATATATATATATATACATATATACATATATACATATATACATATATGCATACATATCTTACATATATATCTATATTATATATACATATACATATATATATATATATATACATATATACATATATACATATATACATATATACATATATACATATATTCATATATACATATATATATATATATGTTCCTCTCATTTTTTTAATTATTGGTAATTAGCACAATATATTACATGGGAAGAGTAGGTTTCCTCTAATATCTCTTTTATATATTTATTATCATTACTTAGTTATGATAAAAAATTTCATATGTTCCTAATTTATATCAAATGATCTTGTCTTCTTAAAATTGACATAAAAGAGACATGAAAGACTAAAAATAAAATAATCTAGAATAATGGAATTCGTGAACACACGCATTTGTATCCAATTCTAATTGATAATTAAGAGAAATTTGGCCATCGTATAAAAAATTATATATTTACTAATTACCTTATGTATTTATTATAATTTTCTAAAAATATAAAAAACTATGAGTACCAATTGTGATTGACACAGATTGTTAGTATCTGATGGACAGAGAATGAACTTGTCGATTATTTTGTTGAACCACGTATACTGAATCATAATAATGGATAATATTTTAATCGAATATATAGTTTGATATTCAAATGATATTCAAATATATCTCGAGCAATGAAAAGAAAGGAAAGTACTTATTTCTATAAATTAAAATACTTATTTCTCTTATTTAAAATTCAACTATAAACGGTTTTGAACACAATTTATATATATTCTACTTAATCCATTAAATGTATAATAATGATACTGTACATTGATGTAATAGTGGTTTAATTGATAAATGTGATAATAGCAATGAGGCCAGATACAAGATAGAAATCGTATGGAGAGCAAAACAGAATCCACAATGAAACTTAACATCTCACAGATCTATTGCTGAATCAAATGAGTAAATATATCCTAAACTCGCGTCGACTTATTTAGAATAATTTTTTACTTTATCTGTAATATTTGTTCTTTAGCATAAGAAATATTTTGCTTGTGACAAATGACACAGTAAAAGGAATATCTCAAACAATTTATTCGATATATCTACTATTATGAATCCCGGTATTGAGTCTTTATCAAAACAGGTGAAATGAAATCGTTAGACCTTCTTATTTTAAATATAGATTAAATATGATTTATTTAAATATAAATTAAATATTGAATCCATATGTATATATATATATATAAATGTATATAATGTATATGTAAATGTATATAATATATATATAAAAATAATATATACATATAAATTAAATGTGTAGAAATATGTATAATTAAAATGTAATGTATGCATATATGTTTCAGATATTCTAATGTGATTTGTTTTGTTATTATATTATATACCCGAATATAATATATACGTGTATTATTTTTAATTTTTCAGATGGATGATCAAAGTTCGTGAGATTAATAAATCTGCAATTAGAACATGGAGTAATTCTCGCGGTAGAAGTAAGATCTCCGCTATGAATTTGATCGATGAAATTGATGTACTGCGTTTAGAGATCAATGCGACAAATTGTATGATATAAGAGAAGTATATGCGTATGCCGCATCTATAAAATCTGTAACAAGGTATCTATAAAATAATTATACTTGATAGTTTATTTTTTTTTAACACGCAAATAAAAATAATCGAAAATTGAACGGGCTGTAACGTGTACTATATCTTGTGATTCTAAAAACTGTAAGGAAAAAATATAATACACTGAAAAACAATTACATAATCACTATAATCAATAACACGAAGATCGCATCGCGAGAACAGCGATAAAATATCGATACTACAATTCAACTTTTATTCCATCAATCTAGTGAAGGATAAAGAAAAGAGTGATATGATAAATAATATTTGTTTAGAAAAATTAATTCATATGCAATGACAAACTATGATAATAGTCATAAGAAATAGATAAAACTGACAGTGTATTATCTACTGAATTAATCGTTGAACATTATTATGCCACCATTATGAATGAAATCATTTGCATACATCAATATCGACTATGAATTGAGTACGAAGAACATAATGTAGGATAATCACTTGCAACAAAAGCGATTCGAGTTTTATAATAACTAGATCGATTTTCTACTTTATTGAAATTTAAAGTGAATTAATTTTAATAAATAATATTTAATTTAATAATTTTATTTGTAAACGTATTTTATAATAAATGATATTATAATTTTTATCAAATAACAATAAATGTATCATTAAATCGAGAAAATACTATACAAAAATGCCTCAAAGATAATAGAATAAAAAAGTTGGAATTAATTTAATCTCAGAAAAAATATATTAATCAATTATTAATTATATATTATTATTAAAAAGTATATTAATAGTCAATATTTTAGAAAACATAAGTAACACTATTAACATCAAAAATCAAATTAATTTCAACTCTTCATTTTTTTCAGTTAATGAAGATATGTACATTAATCCTATTACACAAATTTTTAATAAAATTACATAAAATACTTATATTATAAAAAATATTCTCGCCCGAAATGTTCCCTGATCATAACTCAATATTCTGTTATACTTGTCCTATAAAAGGCTAATGAAATAAAATTAATTGAATAATATAAATTTATATAAAATATAGGCATTACATTATAAAATATTATTATTAATATAAAAATTATCAATATACAATTTTTTGACATAAATAACATATATACTCAAAATTTATCTTTCTAATAAAAGTAAGTTATAATAATATCACCATACTGAATCATTATTTATTATAGCATAATTTCTACAATAAATATTAGTAATCCAAGGCAAAAGTAATCAAAATATCAATATAAAAACAATTAATATCATAGGACAAATTATTATATAATAAATTATATAATTTGCCTTATAAATCAAATTACCCCCCTCTTCTCTTAATAATTTTAACTCATTTAAAAAGTTATAACAATCCTAAAAACCCCACTTTATTAGACCCTTTATGAAATTGTAAATATCTTAATACTTTCCGCTCAAATATAATTAAATAAGCAACCCATACTATCACATATAAAATTATTATAATAACTTACTATATTTTTCTATATTTAATCCTTACTATATTTAATAATAAATAAACTATTAATCTAATAAATATTATTACTTATATTATATAAAATATTTATTTAAATAATTCTAAATTTACTACACTAATCTGTCAAAGTAATAATTTACTTATATTAATTTTATAAAAATACTTAAATTATAATTTTATTAGTAATATCATTTAATATCATTCTAATTATTTTAATTATTAATAATAACTATAAATAATATTAATAAAGTCCTTTCGTACAAATATATTATAATCTTTTATAGATAGAAACCGATCTGGCTCACGCCGATCTGAACTCAAATCATGTAAGGTTTTAATAGTCGAACAGACTAAATTATCAAACTTCTCCATTTAATATATCCCTTAATTCAATAACGGAATCACAAACATTTTTATCAATATGAACTTTCCAAAAATATAATGCTGTTATCCCTAAGGTAATTTATTCTTTTATATAATTAATTTAATATAATTTTAAATCGTTTAATATTAACTTTATACTCAATAATCAATGTTATCTATTAATTTACAGTTATTTTAATTTAAATATCACCCCAACCAAATAAATATTAATTTTAAATCTATTATAATTTAATATTTATAAAATTCTCATTCCATAAACTTATTTAAGCTTTTTAACTAAAAATTAAATTTTTTATTAATTTAAAAAAGCTTAAACTTCGTCAATTCGTTTATTCCAGTTTCTAAGAAACAAATGATTATGCTATCTTTGCACAGTCAATTTATTGCGGCTATTTAAATTTATTCATTGAGCAGAACCGATCTTATATTAAAATCATAAAACGCTGTTTTTGATAAACAAGTGAACTTATAAATTTACCGAATTCTTAAAATTAATTTACACATATTAATATAATATAATAAATACTTTATTTTATTTTTCTAAATACTAATTTTGTTATTATATCTCTAATAATTTAATTAAATGAAATTTGAATTTACTCCAGTTAAATCTAATTATTTTAATTTTTAATAATTAAATTAAATAAATTATAAAATTAAATAAATATTAAATTAAATAAATAAATTATAAAATACTCATAAAAAATTGTCAATAATAAAAATATTAAATTATAATTACATATTTCATTATCAATATTTAAGCCAAAATTTTAAGCACAATTTATAAGTTTTCCCATAAATAATAAATTATAAAATATATTTATCATATTTTTAATCATTTAAAATAAATTTCATAATTAAATTAAATTTAATAAAAAAATATATAATTATAATTGAATAAAATTTCTTCACAACATACAATTTATAATATTAATTCTACAATAACTTTCATTACATATTTATAGATAATTCAATATTATTAATTTCAGTCCTTATAATTTCTAGATTAACTAAGTACCAATTCATGAATTAATAAACCCTGATATAAAAGGTACAATAAATTAAATTCCCTTTATAATTTATAATATCCCTTTATATATATAATATATATTCCCTTTATAATATTTATTACTATATCACTTACGTTATTTTAATAGAATATACAAAATTTATTTAAATTAATTACTTAAACTATTTAACTTTCTATAATTTTAATTATCCTTTTTTCTAAAAACCAAATAAAAATTAATTAAATTTTTTATTAAAATTTTATTAATAATTCACCATTAAAAATCTCTTCAATATAAAAGAATTATTTTATCTTAAACTAAAATTTTTTTACCTATTTGTATATTTATGTCAACTAAAAATACTTTCCAGTATATTTACTTTGTTACGACGCCTATTTAATTTAAACTAATAGAATAATATTAATTTATAATAATATTCATGTTATTGGCAATGATGGGCAATTTGTACATATTTTAATGAAATTTCGAGTAATTTATACCAAATAATTTACAATTAAATTAAGAAATATAACTTTTGAAGTAAATATTCAACCAATTAATAAATTATGACTCATTCAATCCTAAATACTTTACACTTTGATTTGAATCTATTTAAAAAAAAATATTACTTATTAATATTTATAATAAATTTAAAATAACAATACATAAAAACCATTTAGGTAAATCTAAACGTGGATTATATTATTAATTAATAAACAAAACCCTCTAATCTATAAAATACCAAATTTCCTAATCTAAATTTATAAATTTACTGATTAAAAATTATTTTTTAATTATCAGAATTGGGTATCTATCCTTGTTTATTTATATAATTTCTTTAAATTCAAAATCTTATTATTAATAAATTATAATAACTAATATAATATTTCATCATAAAATTAATTATTTACTTTATTTATTAATTAATATCTGATTTTTCATTTTAACGTTATATAATTCGATTATCTTAATAGTTTAACCGCAATTCCTGGTACTAAATTAATCAAGACTTAATTAAGAATTTATTGTTAATTATTGTTCATTATAGTTAATAATTTTAACCAATTTTAATACTATAATACTAATAAAAAGTTATTTAAATTTTATTAATAATCACTTAAATAAATATACTTATTATAATTTTTTGTAAAATTATATTAAATAAAAATTAACATTTTAACATAATCATTTATACATTTATACATTTATACATTTATACATTTATACATTTATACATTTATACATGTATACATTTATATATTTATACATTTATGTATTTATATATTTATATATTTATATATTATAAATATATAAATATATAAATATATATAATAACATATATATATATATTATTCTGAAATAATGAAATCGGATTCTTATTCACGCTAGCTAATAAAGTAATAAAGTAATAAAGTAATAAAAAGTAAGTAATAAATAAATATCATTTCTAACCCTAAACATCTTAATGTCCAATTAATGAAAATGGCAATATTTATAATAATCAATTTCATAACAAACAATATAAATAAAAAACTTGATATTATTGTAATGCTAAAAGATAGATGCATATTCGTATACAAATAAAAAAAGCTGGTTAGCTTTATACTTTAAAACTAAAGTATTAATTTCGTAAATTGGAATTATAGTTATTTGTTACTAAAACTAATTCAAAAAAATAATCCTATAAATTATATCTTCAAAATGAATATTTTTTTAAACTAATTTTTTTTTAATAATTCTTTAAAAAATAATTTATAACAAATGCATTTTTACTCATCTACTTATAATGAATTATTATATTATCACTTTACAATCACTTTATTATTGACACTTTATGACCGATCACTTTATTAAGACAAACTTCATTCATCCTATTCTTATAGTTATATTTCTAATTTATAATATTTTTTCATGTATTATTATCAATTTGAGAATCAAAAATCATCTTTTCAGTTATATTCTTCTAAATTATAAATATAGAGTTAATTAAAATCATATTACTAATTATTTTACTTTATTTGTCAAGACTTATCTGAAATGAAGAAAGCTATAAAAAATTCATTAAAGTAACAATTCTTATTAATATACTTCGCTTTTAAATATTTAGAAACAAATCTTTTTCATATTTCCTATGTTTAAATTCATTCAAATATTCAAACTTTATAATATTTTTAATTATACAATTCTTAATTCGTGTATTATTTATATTCATTTTTCTTATCTAACTAATATAACTTTCATCAATAATTATATCTTTTTATTAATTACATTAATTCCAATTATTAAATCGTTCATTCCTAAAATTAATATATAGCGTAAACTATCTTAACTTACTATCTTAACTTAATTTTATCTAATTATCTATTCTTTTTCTTTCATTAATTACATGGAAATTATATGAAAATTTAATTACCTAAATAAACTCCTCAATTCTGAAATCACCCACATTTATTAATATCTTATGATGATGAAATTATGAATCCTTATGAAACCCATTTTTAATAGTTCAATTCCTCAAGACTTTTATTATCATTATTATCCAAATGATACTTTAGCATTTTCTCAAATTATTTATATTATACAAAATGTTAATGAAGGGTAATTAATTTATAACATACATATTTATGAGGCATCAATATTTTTATTCATATAAGGTGAGGATTATATCATCGCTCATTTAATCTAGAATACATTTAGATCACTGAAGTTACAATTTTCATTATTTCTTTAACTAAAGCATTGTTAGGATATATTTTTAAAGACAAATATTGTTTTGAAGAATTACTATAATTAGAAACTTTTGAAACTTTCTTATCAATTCTCAAATGTTTCAATTATCGAGTGAATCTGAAGAGGATTTTCAATTAACAATGCTACTTTAAATCAATTTTTCTTCTGCTTCTTATTATCATTTATAATCATATTGACAATTTTAATTATTATTTTAAATGCATTAAATGCAAAATTAATTAGAATAAATTAAATTACATGAAATCATGATTACATTCAAAGATAGTAAAGGATTAAGATAAATATCATTAATATTTTTAATTAATTTCAAGATAAAGAGATGGTTTAAAAATTTCGAAAATATTCATTATTATTTTTAAGATCAAAATTTTAAACTATGCGTTATGAAAGAGAGAGCATAGTTTTATTTTAAATCGAAGATAAATCAGGATATGCAGTAAATTAATGAAATTAGAATAATTAATGATATGATAATTAAAATTAATAATGGCAATTAATGTACAAATTCTATTTAAAGGATTAAAGAATATTATTTATAAAAATATTTTTAAATATATAATTTAAAGCTTATGATAAACTAATTCTTTCATTAAAGATAAATCTATAAATTATTATTATTTTATTGTAAAAAATCAAAACTTTTTCAGTTATTTAAATATATATATATAAAAGTTGGAAAGCAAGGTAAGATAAATAAAGTATAACTGAATATTTTAATGTTTTCAATTTAATAAATATAATAACAAATTATTTACGAGACGATAGTTCTGTTTCAAAAAATATAATCAGTTTTTTGAAAATTTAGGAAAGTTGTTGATACAATAACAATAGTTATAAATGTATGATTGATACTACAAATTTCGGAGCTTTGAGCAAACAAAAATCTAGATCGAAATATAAAAAGATTTAATCGTTCAACTTGAATTTTTTATTTCATTTTTTTTACCAGTTTGATCAAAACTGAATAAGATCTATCCATTTTTGTTAAGCTGCTAAAATTCGAAAATTTAATGGTAATTTAATGGTAATTTAATTTAATGGTAGAATATATCGATTATCTATTTCAACTAAACGAAATTCGATTGAGTATGGGTGATAAATAAGTTATAGATAGAACTCAATATCCTAAAGTCATATTCATATCTTTAATAATATTTATGGTCGATAGATTTTATAATTAATTAAATTACTTAAATAGATGATATCTTTTAAATATAGAGTTTTATGAATATAGAATTTATTGTATAACAATCATAATTAAAGTGAAAACAAGTGTAATTATTCGTATTAATTTAATAAAATGTCCATGAAGTAAAAATCGTTTAATGTAGGAATTTTTAAATAATTCTACATCTATTTGAATTGTAATTCGTGTCATCCATACGATACTTTGCAAGATAAATATTCTAAAATCCGAATATTTATATTTTCAATAATATTGATGGCTAAATTTTAATTAAGCTAAATTTTATAATTAAATTGTTCGAATAGATGACATTAAATATAAAATTTTAATTAATAGGATAGTTATATTAAATAAACTTTTTCTGTGCCGATGATTGACAATTTAATCCAATTTATTTTACACGATAGAGAGTGGATCACAGTATGCTAAAGAAATACCAGTCTTCAACATTCTCTAAATATTCGAATATGAATGTATCCATTTTTTTCTCTCACTCTATATGTTTATCTATCGACATTCTTCACATATTAATAAAAGACCCATATTTTGATGGAAAAGTCTCTGTAGTAAATAAAAACCATTATCTTGATACCAATAAATTCAAGCGTTCATCAATTTCGAGAATCATCCGCCGTTTGATTCATATCGATTGCGCATATATTTATTAACAATTCTTCTACATATATATTATCATTATATAATTTAAATTATTTAACGATTCTATAACAATCAATAATGCTTAATGATTTTGTAATTAAAACATCCATGATGTTTTTATCAAGCAAAGAAAAAAGCACACTCTTTAAATATCGGGAAAAATAAAATTAAACACAATATTTTACAGAAAGTATATAAGATAAGATTACTATAGATTCTATATTTAATTATTTAATCTGCAGTAAAGGAACATTCTTATTTGTTTTTTCATAACTCCTTATAATATTTTCGTTTTTGAAAACATATATTAAATTTAATCAATTGACATAAACATAATAGCAAATATTTAGCGAAGCATTGAAATTAGACAATTTTGTGTGATGCAACAATGGAAGAAAAAGTAAGACAATTATGAACTTAGTTTTCGTTAATTTTTCTATCCCGGACTTTACAGAATTATTAAATAATTAAGATTAATGATAATTATTTAACCGATAAATGTTTGAAGATATTTGTTATCTTATAAATCGAAACAATTGTTTTTATTCGCTATAAATTTACTTAAAAAAATTGAAGATATTCCGTCGAAAGATATTGATGAAAATCTTGTTTATATTGAGAGAATATGTTTTTGGAGAGAGAAAGAGAGAGAGAGAGAGAGAGAGAGAGAGAGAGAGAGAGAGAGAGAGAGAGAGAGAGAGACGAAGATTGTTCTCGTATTGTTACTCGTTGTCCAATATATTATATTTTATATCTCGTCATATTAACTGAAATTTTTTAATCAAAGTTTCTTTCACTTTACTTTTCGATCTTTTGTATTTTTTCCATATATATTTATCAAAAATAATAATAATAACAATAATTGATGACTGAGATTTATAATAACAATAATAATATTTAATAATAATATAATCATTATGAATTTATAAATATTATATAAGACAATTTATGGAATAAATATTTGAAGTGATATTATTTACTTACAATTGCAACATTTTTTCCTTAATGTTATCCTTAATGTTATATTATATTGTTTCTATAATGTTCGTTCCGTTCGAAAAAGCTTTCCAAGTTTTTATATATCGTCAGTGTTATTTAAACAAAATAAATGCAATCAAATATTTTTAAAAACAAATAAAAGATAAAACACTAATCAAATACTGTTATATCTGCTATTATAACTTACGTTATACAGCAAAAAAACATAAGTTTAAGATGCCCGGACGAAATCGAAGTTCGATGTTATCTCTTGCTCAGCTTCTAACAAACTGCGACATGCAACACGACTTACATAGCCACTACCACTACCTTGCATTCCAATGTTGAGCGGAACATAGTAAAATAGTAGGAAAAAAAGTAAGAAAGTATGATAAACATTAGAATAACAGTGCGTTCTAGCTGGCAGGAAAATGTCTGCCAGCGATATTCTTAACACATTGATATTTCAATAAAGTAAATGTAATATATTTGGATTCACAGTTATTACACTCTTAAAAAAATTTAGGAGACAATTATTGCTTTTAAAAAATCTTGAAAATAATTACTCATTCATATAAAATAAAGTATATTATAAGTAAATAATTTAACTTGCAATAATTTATTTATAAGTTAAATAAGTTAAATAAATATACAATTTAAGTACAACTTAGAAAATAGTATAATTTAGAGCATATTTTCAAAATTTTTATATTTTTACAACATAGAATTAAAATTAAATATTAATGTTTTTTATCTCATTTTGAATTAATTATTTAATTATGTACTGTCTTCGATTATCTTAGTGTAATTAAATAAAAATGATATACAACGATTTTCTAAAAAGTTCGATGTCAATAGTTTAAATCATTAATTATTAGTCAATTTAAGTCATAAAAAATCATTAAAGTTGAAAATAGATTAAAAACTTATTGTAATTACATATATTCTTTCTATGTATGAGATTTACTAAATTAAAAAAAATTTTTCTTTCTAATAATTCTGAAATAATTTTAAAGAACCAAGCACAAAATAAAATAAGCATGTGAAATAATTTCTATTTCAATTTTTTGATACTCTTCCTTAGGAAATGAACTGCAATATGTTTTATGCTTTATGCAATATGGATTAAAAAATATATATAATCCCATGAATTTGAAAAAAAGAATGAGAGGATGAATAGAAAAACGTTTCAAAACAATGTGACTTTATTCGTTCATATGGTCGACTCATATGAAATGTACGTGTGCTAAGTAGCTGTTACAATTATAAAGACCCACTCTTGCTTATGTGACATGATATCGTTTCTTCCGTTTTCCATGATATTTTAGTCGTTTGGTAATCGATATACGAAGGACACATACTATTATATTAAACATTATCTAACAATGCACCTAGATCGTGTTTTTCATTTCTTTTTAGTTTATAAATCATCATTTAAATTAGATCGCGCACAGGCATATTCGCTATATCAGAATTCGAAATTGATCGCACTATTGAGTTGATCTTTGAACGCCGCATTTATCCTTTTGCATTGATATTTTAATAAATATTTTGATGCATTGAGAAAATAATCATAATAGCTGAATGAATTAAGTAATACTTATTGAAATAGACAGTTTAAAAAATTATTTCAGGTAAAGTGATATTATAATAACTCATCGTAATAGCTATAATATATAAATTCATATATATTATAATTATAATCATATAATGTTATGACTTACATCGAGAGAAAAAAATATTGGAAAATGTTGGACGAAAATGCAAAATGTTAAATGAATTATTTATAATAATAAATCATTTTAAGCTTGTATTGTCACACATATACATTAATGACGCATTTAATAAAAATAGAGATAAATAGATAAAAAATAAATCTCTAAAGAATCTTTAATAGTATCCAGGTTTCGAGATACTTCCCCCTTCCCTCCCAGTGTTCTTGAAGAAGTACTAAGGTATTCTCACGAGACACGGGTGGCAAAAAGAAAATAATAAGAGGCGTTCAAAGTCGACACATAAGTAGATCGAATTCTTATATGCTACATAAACAAGGAACATGTATAATAAATACCAGAATAACAATGTGGTACTTATAATAGTAAGAAGTAGTAGAATGTAGCGTACATGTACTATAGCAGCGGCTATAAAAAGTATGTACTATGCACGAGTTTGTTACATTCACGCTACTTATATTCTTGTCTTCTATTATTTTTGTTCTTTCTCCCCTTTATCATTTCGTTTATTTATTTTCACTTTCTTACACTCATTTTCGCTTGCACACACGCACACGAAGACAGGCGCTCTTTTTTTCTCTCTTAAACTTTTATTCGTCTTTCTCGTACCACGCCTTATTAAATTTCATTTTACTTAAATTTTATATCATATTATCGTCATAACGGTAACCGTTACTGTCAATATCATTGTATTCGGCCAGAACTCGTCACTGTTTTCTCTACTTTTAGTTGTCCTATCAATTGCCCAATCGTCGATAATCCTGCCATTGAATAAGATATCTGTGCACTTGATTTTAGTCCATTATTTGTTCATCGCGTAACACAAACAATAGACTCTTTTCAAAATGTCCAACAATGTCTATTAATATCCTTTAGCTATTCACACACTTTTGAAACCATCTTTTCCATTTCGACGTCTGTATCGATGTCATGATGCATATGATTACTCGCGTTACTATTACTGATTGAAGCTGCAGTGACCATTGCAGGAGTGACCATTGTGGTCATAGATGCAATTGTCGACGGGGTATTCGGTGATGTACCCGGGCTTGCTGCAAGTTCTATTGGTGATCCTGGCGAGGCAAGAGGTTCGACCAAATCCTCCAATCCTTTGGGCGTGGGCAATTTATTCAATTCTTCCCTTAGTAGTCTATAATGTCTCTACGAATAGAGAAATCAAATGCAAAATGAAAATATTTTCATATTTAATCATTAATTAATCATTTAACTATTATACTATCATATTTAATCATTTAACTATTTAATATTTCAATTAACTATTGTAAATTAATTATTGTAAATTAATTATTGTAACTTTAAAACATGGAATTGTTCTCGAAAAATATAAGCTTACCCTCAAAGATAATGCATTGAGAGAAATAGTTCGACCTGATCGACGATCTGATCCATGCATTTCCATATCTCTTATCCATCCTTCTAATTGCGCAACTATTTCGTGTCTTTTTATCCAAAAATGACTATGTATTACCTATCAGGAGAGAAAACAAGAAAAAGATAAAATTCTTTATTCATATTTAGCAAAATAATATGTCGCATAATTACATCATATGCATCATACATCGAAGTAATATTTATTAACTATTAATTTTTATTCATTATATCTATATAATATATGATATTAATAGACCAATAAAAATATTATAACGAATAATTAGTTTCTTTCACAAAAAATATGTTGATAAAATATCATATGCGTTGAAAGTTTCAATAATTATTATCATTTTGATTTTTCAATCCCATTTCTTAATAAATAAATCTAAAATAGCATTACATACCTCCTTGAAGCATGGACAGGGATTACGTATCTGATCAAGCATTGCCCACTTGGCCGTAGCTTGACAAATATTCGCATTGTACTCTTGACTAGATTGAGCACCAGTCGCTGTACCTCGAGACCGTTCATATCCGGGCTCATTAAAGTAGGGTTCAGACACTAAGATTAACGACTGTATCGATACTAAGACCTGTTTTCGACAGAGATATACCATATTATGAGCATACCATATATAGCATTTTATTTAGAATTTAAAATGTATTCAAATTTGCAATTTACAATCTTCTCTTAAGATCTATTTAAATCAGCATCAAATTAAAATATTTTATTATATTATATTATCTATAAATCCTTATCATGAATTCACTATATTTTTGATAAAAACACCATTTCATCAAAGTTAATCCGCCGATTTTGTGATTAGTTGGATGTTTTATGGGACTTACCTGAAGGAAACTACTCGTATGCGCATTCCATTTTTCCTCAGGTCGACCGTGCCAAGTATTCAAAACGCTAAGGCAAACCTTGCCGTCATTATATAAATTCGGATTAAAACGTACGGTGTGACGGCCTGTTGTTTCTAAGTTTATTAACATTGGACTATTAGGATAATCGGGAGGAAAGTATACATCAAATTCAAAACAACCGTTTGCATATGGTGTTTCTGCTGGCCCTGTTATGAGTACCTTAAAAAAGAAGAAAAAAACATAAAAATTACATCATGTTACATTAAAAATTCATATAAAATTTAAATAAAAACTGATTCTACAATGATTGACTTCTCCTGTTTATTTTTAAGCACCAAAATAATTTTCTCTTTCAAATGATTATACATATATGTATATATCTTATTAATGCATTATCATTTATTCAAATTATTGACATTCGAAATTAATCTTTTGACTTTCTGTTGTAATTAATTGATATTAGTTCTTCGCAACTATAAATTTTCAAAGAATATTATATCATTAACAATATATCCATTTCGATATATTATGTTAGCATATCAATTATTAGATATTCGTAAAAAATATCATTAAATTATTACATTTATTTTACGTTCAATGTAGCATATTAGCATATTAGGTATATATCTCTAATTAATACTTTTATAGTAACTTTCGTTTTATTTTCGTTTTTATATAATGAAATTTTTCAAATTGTCTTTCATAAATGTGAATTCTCGAATTTTGAAATTTTATGTAGAGTATATATTATATCGTATGCATGTATATATATAAAGCATACTATGCTAATGTGCTGTAACGTCTTATTCATATTCCTTTCAGATCATCAGTCGATTATCCTATGTAACAATGGAGTCGATTGATTCAATCTAGCTTCGTGTAGGTAATCTCAGAATTATTATTTATTAATTATTAATTATTAATTATTATTTAATCAAACATATGCATTACATATGCTATAAGCAATTCATGTATCAAATTGGTATCAATTATTTGAACAATTATTTTTTTTTTATTTTTATTTTTAACGATTATTTTATTATTTAGTATTATTTATATGATGAAGATGCAATCAAAATTATTGCCAATTATATAGACTCAATCTTATTTCAATTATTTCCAAATATCTATATATTTCATTTTCTTAGTATCTCTACCAGTATTTTAAAATTCTAGATATTCTCACATCTATGGCTCATAAACAAATATGTCTTGGAAACTTAATCGTATTATAATTTTAGTCAGGAAAGAACATGAAATTTTTGATTGTTAAAATTTCAATAAATAATCATATATTAGAACCAATATATATCAAAAAATACGTAAATATTATAATTATCAGTTGATGAAAACATATGCTAATTTTTAAGAATCAGAGTTTAATATTTCTTAATTAATTCTGTTATTTTTAATGTATCTGTAGCATATTTGATGTGATTGCGTATTTTTGCAATTAATCTTTGAATCATATTCATATTATATCATATTATTTAAATGTTTATTTTTATTTTTTTAGCGTTCTAATATAACTAATATAACTATTTCAATTTCAATTTCAATTTCATTATTTAAATATAAATTTCTAGTTTTTTACAGTTTTGAAGAATTGAAGTTAGATCAAAGATAGATCATGGATTAAAATTTTGACTTTTGTTATTTTGACTTATTAATTTTTACCATGATTAAAGTTAAAACCATTTTTTATCATTTTGATTTCAACAATTTTATTTCAGATTTCGTGAGATATAACAATATTGAGTTATTTCACTTTTTCTTTGTAAAATGGACCAATATATCTACGAAACATCAATATCAAAATGACAAAAAGACAATTCCAATCCGAAAATCAAATCCAATAGTGATATAATTAATAGTCATAATAGTCATAATAGTTATACAATTGACATATTTCATAGAATTAGAAATAAATAGATAAAATTAAACAAAACAATAGAATCCAAACTGAACATTAGAGAAAATATGTCATACCTTCATAATATCTAATCTATCTGCGTCGCATCTCACAAATACACTACTACTATAAGATAAAGGCAATGCTGTTGAGAGTGTAACAGCTTCCTGAGCTAATCTTTTTACTCGTGTCGGATGACTTCTTTCGCCAGCAGCCCTCATGTTCGATTCAAAGTGATACGAAACGGCAAATTTATAACCACCGCTATCAGAAGTCTCGGTAATCATTTCGTAAGTATCTGCAATTGAAATACAAAAATATTAATTATAAATATATATAATATTATTTATTACTCAGCTACTCTTAGTAAAGTTAGCTTCTCTCGAAAAATTGAAGTTTCAACATACATTTTGTATTTAAACTTCAAATTTTTTTCTATACTCCATGCTTATATAAAGTTTATTTAATTATTAATTGGACTCACCAAATTGCAGATTTTTCATCACTTCCAAATATCGGTGTTCGAGACTGGAGCGCAATGGTTGTTCCGGTGCCGCTGGACTCGAACCAGGCAATTCCTCGCCCGTACCGAATAATCGACATGTCGCGTTTTGCACTATAGTCGCGCTTTCCTGTATATCAGGAATTAGCGTGGCCAAACCTTCATCTTGCTCAGCATCGTCAGGATATTTAGAGACCTTTGTGTTTGTTTTATTGCCTCGTGTGCGATTTATCTTATTCACATATGTGTCTACGCATACTTTCATACTCGACAAGAGGGATACCACAGATGGTTCTCCCGATTTTCCGGTGCGTGGTAGCAAAAGCGGCGCTAATTGATTGGATAAAGCCATAGCCCGAAGTAGTTGTAAAACTGCACGATATAGAGGAATATGTCTAGCCATATCCAAAACGGAGTCATTCCGTAAATAGGACGATAATGCTGGAAGCAGGCAAGAACGGGCTAGTAAATCGGGAAACAGAGAAGGTAGTTCGCGTTGCCCATCTGCTGATGTACCAATGTAACTGGCGAGAAGTTGTAACAACATTGTTACATGTTCATCCTCGCATCGCTGACGTAATAAAGCTTGTTCGACATTCCACGATTGCTGCGTAGATCCGGTACCAAAACCAGTGCCTTTTGCCCAGTATAAATGCGAATTATCGTCGCTGCGTCCTCCAGTACCACCGCCACTTTGATCTATCTTGTGCCCGGTCGAATTCTCGTTTTGTCCAGTTTGATGCGTAAATATTGCCAAACAATTCAATAGTAGCAACATGGCGCCTACTTCTATAGCTGTTCCTCGTAGAAGTAATCCATCGTCAGTCGTAGGTGGTATAGCATCTAGCAACTGTTTTAGTATTTGGAATGGTAGAGTAGGCAGTGAAGCAGCCAAAGGCGATGTCAGTACTTCGCCACCCTCACCATCGTCGGACACGCCAAGAGCCAGCCGCAACAAACACTGTGCTCTCTTCTTGTCTCTCAATAAAACCTCGGCGTATCCCGGTAATCTGAGAAAGAGACCGAAGGCTGTGAGAGAATGCGGCGGTACATATGGCACAGGGATCGAAATCTTGGGCGAGCAATTCGTTCTGCCATCCTCGTATGTCACCATATCATCATTACTTTCCAGCTTCACCCAATCAGCATCCGTCTGTTCTGGCGATGGTGATTTTTCCACAAAAAATGATGGTCTACCAGGATCGGGGTATACCAGTGGTAAGTGACGTGCCAATACTGCCAATCCTCCACCAGCGCTAAATACGCCTAATGAACTCTCAATACTTCTATAATTCAATAGTTCACTGTCATCTTGCTTCGATATATTCTCTGCAAGTAAATATATCAATTCATGTATTGTGAATCGCAAACATTTATACTTTTCCAATCATTTCCTTCGCAAAATATCTATTTTTTTAAAGAAAGAATAATATCTTATTCGATTAATCAAAGATTATGTGTTACAATTCAAATGTATTGATCAATTAAACTTTGATTGATATAAATCAAAGTTGATATAAATCAATTTAATGCAATAAAAAATAATAATTTAAATATCAGTGATTTTCTAAAAATATTTTTCTTCTTTAATGTGCTATAGTCTATATGTGACGTAATAATTTTCATTGTGTTTGATATCTTGTTTTGAAGAATTACGAATTACAAGTATTTTGATGATCCAATATTTTATTGAGAAAAATAAGCAAATGAAGTAATACCTTTGGAATCCTTGCTACGTTGACATAAAATTAGATGTAAACACGGTTCGGATAAAGAGACGCCGCTATCCTCGGCAATCGCTAAGAGTTGTGCAATTGTAAGCTGAGGTGGTAGAGGCGTATTTGGATGAGATGAATGTATTAGATACTGCTGATTTGTCGTATTAACTGAATTTGTTTGCACATTATTGATTGGAGTTTTGCCCATAATTGGCATCCCATCTATCGAATGATATGAAAATAATGAACAAGCGAATAAGAAAAAAAGTTTATTTTACAAATTTTTAATTAGACGATATTTGAATTGTATAATAAAATTATATTGAATAACTTGGCATATTTTTTATAATATTTTCATTCAAATATAATTAAAAGTAGCACTAATTTTTTATTCGAATAGGAAAGTAGAATTCTGTATTTAATGCGGAAATTTAAAATCTTTTGGTATCTTTTATGGTTTTTATCAAATTTTCACTAACAAAAAAACTAATTCTTGAAAGAATTCTCTCGAAAGAGAAATTAATATATATATATATATATATATATATATATATATATATATATATATATATATATAGATTTCAATATATTATATAACAAATTTCATATAATAGATTTTAACACACAAGATATTTTCATGCGTTTCTATAATTTCCAAAAGCTTAAAAATTGTATAGAAATATCATTAAAACGTAAAATAGAGTTATGACTCTATAATAAATGGATGTGTCGTATTGTTATTTTTTAAAGCTTAAGAATAAGAAATAATTAATTTAAATGTAAAATCAAATTACGACAAACATACCAGAATTTAAACGTGATTTTCGAATAATGGGACCACGAGCTTGCGATCTATTTGATGCTTCCTTAGCTCGTTTGTCTTTTGCCGTATTTCCAGCAGCCACACTGAGCGTATCTACCACTAATGCCATTCCAGATTCCCACAATTCGCGTGAATGATTATTTCCGTTGGAACTTGTTTCGTTACTCTTGTATGTATTTGGAAGTAATAAGAGAAGCCACGTTCCTTGAAAATTTAATTTTAAATGATCATTTGCGATATGAAATTTGCGATACGTGCATGCATATTATATGCAACAGAATGTATTTGTCATTAATTTATTACTTCAATTCATGCGAGAAAAGTCTTTTCCGAATAAATGTTAAAAAAAACGATAATCATAATTGAGTTAAAGAACATTATGACAAATCAGCAATGACATGTCAGCAATGTAGTGTCTTATATATGTGTCTGAACATATTACAAGACTTTATTAAAGACAAGATTTTATTAAAAATAAAATAAAACATTCTAATAAAATAATTTTATTTCGGAATATATTTCTCTATAATCTTATATATTTATGGCTATCTAATCATCATTTTCTCTAATTTTCATTTATTCATTTGCAATATTTGTGTAACTTTATACATTTAATATAATTTACTATGTCTCATTTAATACTGTAATGTAAATATACCTGAAACTTGCTGCAATATATCTGCTATTGTTGCTTGTGTCGACAAGTATAATAATTGATGATAGTGACCAAGAGAATGAGCAGGATGCAATAACATAGATGGCATATTATGATCGGTTGCAGTTGCTGATATTTTCATAGGTGCTTCCGATGTTACGGAAACCAATACTTTCTCTCCCTCCAGAAGTAATTGCAGAATTAATCTTCGTGTAAATGCAGATATACCATGCAAACATCGCACATCTAATTGTAATATAATATATAATATAGTATATAATATATTATATGAGTTAATAATAAATCGATTTCATGAAATTAAGAAACTATCGTAGTACTATTTTTTACTATCGTAAAAAAATATCTCGAAATTACTTAAATAATTACTTAATTAAAGTATACTTACTAGAAGTAATTCGTTGTTGAGAAATAACCTCGGTAAGAAGTTTCGCCAATAACTTTTGATTAGTTAAATGACACCAGCAACATCTCGATAAAAATTTAATCATAGCGCTTTCCAATGATGCATATGACGCATCTCTTTTCGAATAGCTGTAACACATTATAATATGCATATAGCACAATGTATCATAAATATTATACAAATGCGTATGTTTTATAAATTTTTCATAAATTTTATGATTTAACATATTTTTTATTTGAAAAATCTCAATCTTTTCTCAATTTTATCACTATATAATAACATTACTATATAATAACAAGCATGAATAATTACAAAACTCTGTCGACATTTTATAAAATAATTCAAAAGTAATAAATATTAAATTTAATTCCAATTTAATTTAATTTAATTAATTTAATTTAATTTAATAAAGTTTTTTGTCTTCAATATCATTATAATTTTATATGATTTTGTCATTGTGCAATATGATATTGCAATCTCCGCGCACTTCTCTTTTTTTCCTTTTCTTTTTTTGAATATATTAAATCCAAATACCTAAAAGCAGATATGGATGGATTTTCGACAGGACGACTACAGAGAAGAGATAAAAGAGGCAACCAGAAACTATGGCCTTCTTGACCAAGCCAATCTCGCATTTTGCCCTCAGAACATACAAGTGTTAAAAATTCTATCATTACCGTTATACTCTTTGGTTTTGTCATACATAATCCATCTAAAACGAAGAAAAAACAAAATATTATACTTATACAATACATTTCTCAACATGCATTTATACAATATAATATTAAAACTTGCAAAAACTTGCTCTCAAATTCGTTTCCTTGCTGTTCATTCATATTTTTTAATATGATATTAAATTAATATATTAAATTTTAATATTAATTTTTAATATTAAATATTTTCAATATTTTTTCTCTAAATTTATATCTTTAAAAAGTGGACATTATATAATTTATAAATATCTAACTCTTCAACATATAATCTTTAATTTTTGCAAGCATAGACACAAAAACAACTGATCAATTTAAATATTATGATCTCTTCTAATGTTATGATCAAAACGCATGCTTACCGGTATAATTGTTTGATTCAGAGACATCTACCACATTATCGCAAGCTGGCAAATTGGCATCTTCAAACATATTATTCTCATTACTATCACCTGATGCCATTCTGCTAATTCGTTGCGATAATTTCAACTTCTCCAAATTACAGAAATCTAGATATCAAAATATTATCATTAATAAAGTCTAAAAATTCATCTAAAAATTCTATTCAAATCCATTTAGAAAATATTTGGGACGATTTATAAATTCGGAACAGAATTCTATCCATCTGATTTTATATTAAAATCAATTTACAATATATCAAATGAATACAATTGTAAATATGAAAAAAATTATATATTTTATCTTAAAAAATTAATAAGCATTTAAAATAACTATTTAATTTAACTAAAGAATATAATAAAATATTTTATTTATCTATCCAAAAAGTGTTTAAAATTCATAAATATTTGAAAAAATACTAATGTGGAAGAACATCTAAAACGAGTTTTATATTTGATGTAAAAATAAAAAGTTTAATTTACGCTATTAATACCTGTAATCAATGTTGTCAATAATGCCGGAAGACCGGAATCAATTAATTGCTGAATACCAGTTGGAGAACGTGCTGCCGCAGCAATAGTTAACAATTGTCCTTCTGTCAAATGCAATTGCTTATGTTTTAATGATGCAAATCGATAGTCTATTTGCTCTTCGCTCTCTTTATCATGATCGGATGTAGGCAGATCAATATTTGGTACCAAGAATTGCATCCATTCCAAGAGCAATGTTAAGAGCGTCGGTCTCATGTAGCAAAAAGCGCACAGGACAGAATCGATCGCTTGTTTCAAGGCCGAATTGTTGCCAAGAGTCAAAGTCCATTTATATAATGAGCTGATCAATAATAGATTTCTCAGATTAATTATATGTTATAAATTAAATATGAAAACTTAAAAAAAACTATTCGCAAAAATAAATTTTATTAAACTAAATGTTTATTTAATATTCAAAGTTTACTAAGTTCCATTCCAATACTAAATTCCATTCTAAATTTTACTATAACATTTAATTTCTCGAGATAATGCTATTACTTTTTACAAAAACAGTTCAATTAATTGAAAATTAATTTTTTTTAAACATACATATGTTGCATATATGTAATATAAGATATATTAAACATATATTGCGATATATAAAAAATAAAATATTTACAAAACTATTAAATTTTTAAATTTTCATAAAACAAATTACAATATTGTAGATTGAATCAATAAATATAAATAAAATAACAACTTCTCTGCATACTTTTTTAAATAGTAGCTTTGATTTAAATATTATTAACATTTTATTATACTTATTTTGTAAGAATATTAAATTAAATATAACATTAAAATAATTGATTTCTTGTATCACTATTGTAAAACCATTTAAAAACTCAAGAATGTATTAAGAATATGTGCGTTTTAGCCTTTATTAACATATCTATAATTATTTGCTTTTCAAATAAATTCCTTTTTTAGATTTTTGAATTGTCAGCATCGAAGTTTGAAAAATATAATATGAAATGTTATATATTATGATTTAATTGTGAACTTCGTAAAATAATTAATATAATGAGCAATAGAAAACTATATGTTATTCCTCGCTATTCAGCAAACTTCTTAATTTGAGATAAAAAGTTATATACAGCGTTATTTATCCGATTTGGCCATTTCGAACTATTATTACAATCGATGCAGCATTCTTTAATTACGGTGCTTTCGAAATATGTTAAGTTAAATTACGATAGGAAAATGAACTAATGATTTTATTGGCTCCAAATTAATCTTTTTTCACAAAAAAAATCCGAAATTTATCCGAAAAATGGAAGAAAATCAAAACAAATATTGTGATGATTGAATTATATTGCATATATGCATAAAAAACGAAAATGTATCAAAAACTAAAAATTTATGTAATAAATGTAATAAAATTATAAAGACACAAAATATTATAAATAAATCCAAAATGATTAAACATAAGTGATTAAATGCTGTCTTACTAGAATAACTCGTCCGTTAACAAGACTTGCAAATCATAATTGTGATCTTGCTGTTGATGAATTTTCCAAATGATAGAAGATACACAGTGAATATACACAGCTGGTGGATTCATAGAATTAGAATTACTATCTATATGAGAAATTCCATTTATAGCTGAGGTTTGCAACCACGTAAGAACGGCTTTCATACGAGCCTCTGTGCTGGAATCCCGAATGGAGCATAATTGTTGAAGCAATTCAACGATTAATTGTACTATAGACGTTTCTTGTGAAGTAGCAGCTCCTGCGAAATATAAACAGTTATTAAATGTTGTCGTAATCTCGTTTAAAAGATTTAATAAAACATTATATAAAACATTTCTATCAGAGATAAAAACTTCGGGTTTCCAAGCAGAAAATAGAAGCAAGTATTTCTCCATATAGATATTGAACTATTATTAATATTTATAATATTATAAGAAAAATCAAATACATGACAAAGTGAAACCCAATTTTTGCATAATTTGATAAATGCTATATAATTCATTTATTGCACTCTGAATAATTGAAAACTATTTACTATTCAATTTGTCAAAATGATAAATTAATCAAATAATTTCTTTCCATTTATTATGAATTTTTTTTCTTAATAATTCATTTTCTTTATAATTCTTTATTTTCTTAATTCTAAGTGTATTAGGATAAACAAAATGTATCAAAATAAAAAATAATGAAATAAAGAAAAGTGATTTTTCACAGTTTACATTTACATAAAGAATCAAATTAATACATTTGAAACATTTTTTAAATGTATAAATTTAAATGCAAAGAAGGCGATCACCCAAGTTTGTCCATATCTAAGGCTACCTTTAACTTGTTTTGCGGAAAACAGAGAACAAAGCGATACCTTGGAAAAAAAAAGTTGATTTGTTGTTGAGTAATAAACCAATTAAACGAAGTCCAAGCTCTCGAGAATGTAAGCCAAGTTGTAATAGAACCCTCTCCAGGTTTGGAATAAAGAGAGATGGTGCTGGGAGTAACAGCAGGTTGCAGCATGCTTCGACCAGGCCTTCGACTGAAGACGCGGAATTAAGCACCTCGTTGGCCAGATTACCATTTAATGTGCTTACCGACAAACACTGATGCAGTAATCGCAACCAACCCAAACTAAACAGATATTGCCAGAAATAATTTCCTAAAACTTTCATAATAGTGATAATTCTTTAATTTCAATTTAAACCATTAACGGCCAACAATTTCTCGAAACAAAATAAATAACTATCATCATTAATATCATAATAGATAAAATGTATATAAAACATTCATAAAGTCAATTAAGAATTTCCTTTTAGAGAATCATATTTTAAAAATTATCAAATTAAGTGTTATTAATAAACTATAAAGTTATTTTTGTTTTCTCATCTTCGCCATTTATATAATATATATTTATATAAAAATACTTTATATATCAGAAAAAAAGAATTTTTTAAAACCTTTTTCCTATTATTTATATATTATTATTGTTCTATATATACATTGTTCTGTTAACACATTTACGCTAACGATTCGGTATACCAACATATAATATATATAATAAGATACATAAATAATATTACTACTTATATTTGCAAGATAATGGCTGTTTAGTAATAATAATAGGAAAGCATAACACAGCATAGCATGAAATATATTTATAAACAATTTAGTGTATATATATATATATATATGGATGTATGTATGTGTATGTATATTTGTTTTCCTTATTAAAATTACGCACAAATTATTATATACATTAAAGCAAATAATTCGATTGATGTCAGAAAATCAATTAAATGACGTTATAGTTAAATCAATACAAATGTTTATTTTTTTAATTTTTATCAAAAGGGAGATTTTTATATTATTTTTCGATAGTATTTAAAAAAACCCTAAATATTTTTAAAACCTCTGAATTTATCTTTTAAAAAACTCTAAATATTTTTTTAGAAACCCATAAACATTTAATTTTTTATTTATATAATATTTTATATTTTAATAGTTCATGCTATAATAAGTAAGCTAAATTAAGCTTTTAGATATACTTTAACAGAAATAGAAATTAAATTTCTCTTATTAATTAATGTAATATAAATATTAATGATATGTCTGAATAAAGGATTATTTTGATAGAATAAATCATGCAACTTATATTGCTTTCATTATTTTCTCCAACCTATTATATTATTATATTTATTTAATAAAATAAAACTATTTCAAAAAATTTCAAAAACTTCCATGCCTTCATACATTAAAATATATTATTTACATATTTAGTGCCCTTTTATACTATCAAACCTCCCCCCTTTTTTAGTTTATTATGAAAAACAAAATTAATCTTTAAATTTTATCATACTTTAATTAAATAGACATAATAAATATTAATCTACTATAAAACTTTTTATTTTAATTTTATTTTATTAATATTTTCTTCAATAATATCTTTATTTATTAATGATATTTTAACCTTATGATTTATTATAGAAATTAATAATTTTATTTTTAAAATAAATATCAGTTGCAAATAATATCCTGTTTTCTTTTTTAATGTATAATTTTTATATACAGCAATATAAGACATAATAAAGTTAAATAGAAAATAAAATAAAAATGTAATAGAATTTTTCAAATTAAAGATTTATCTAACCGTAAAAGTTTCTTATACTCTTTGACATTATATCAATCTAATCTTAAGAAAAGAAAAAACAATTGTTATAGTATATAATTTAAATGAAATTTTTTTTCATAAATTGATGGCTCTTAATGGATTAATATAATTATATGAAATATCAATAGAGATAAAGAAATAAATATATAAAATTTAAAATATGAAAAAAAATATTACCTGGTCTTTGTTAGCTGTTCTTCATCTATCATATCAGGATTCGTTTTGATTTCACCAAATGCAGTAGTACCCAATAATCTAATTTGACTGAGATTTATATTTGTTGAATCACGTGGTTTGTATAAACGTACCAACACAGAAGTCGCGACTTCTGGTTGTGACAATGTAACACGTATGTACGTTAAACCTGCTGTTGGCACTGGTGGACAAACTGGTGTTAGAGGACCATTATTTTCCCGTGAAATTTCAAGTGCTACAGCTGATGGACACGCTGTAAAAACAAACGTACATTAGAAAACCTGTTATTTAATCTTTCGATTATTAATGGCACCTATAAATATTCAATGATAGAAGATAGACATAGATAAACATTTAATATTTATAAATTCATAAATAATGATAATCGCTTGTTGAGTGATATCGACACCTTTTATTCTTTGATTGCTATTAGTGTTAGACAATAAATGAATAATAATCGTTGAAAGTGACTTGAAATATATACATTTATTGAAATTATATGCATTTTTCAAAAAAGTATCTTGATTGATATTATATAATTTACTATATTTCATATCACGACAATGCAACAATCAGCTCAGCCATATACAATTGAACATTTTTGCTTTCTGATATCTCGTAGTCAAAAAATTAAATATTTATTAAATGATTATTTTTTAAATAGATTTAAAGATAATTTTAATAATCTATTAAATTGTCTATCAAAAAAATATTTAAGTTTTAATTCGGTTTATAATTAGGTTTAATTAGGTGTTAATTTAGGTTTTATAAACGATTTAACTCATGAAAATACTTCATATATTACGATTATTGTTATATTATATATTATATTATATAATCCTAAACAAACTTTTTTCGAATTTTTGAGGATTCATTAAATAATTCATTAAATAATCTTAAATAATCTTTCATTCTTAATAAAAATATCAAAGCATCAGAGTCCAATCATTGTGCATAAAATGATTTTCGAGAACTAAATTTTAAGAGATAAGTAAATAACAAAAAAAATCATAATCTTTTGATTTCAATTTCAAAATTAACAAAATGTTAATTTGAGATTAATTAAATATAATAAAATATAATATAATATAAATATAATAAAATATAATAAAATAAAATATAATAAATGATCAAAAATTTTTTAATTGCACTAAATAATGTCTTTCTATAAAATTATTATTAAGAAAGAAAGGAAAAAACGATTTCACTAAATCCTAGTTATAAAAAGCAGTTTAAAAAATAAAAGATATTTCTATATATTATCATAATTAAAAAATAAAATAAATAATTAAAATAGATAAAATTTCTTGGTATATTTTTTACAACAAGACTTCTTGATATAATTGACATTAAAACTTTAAAACCAATTATTTGTGCAATAAGAAAAATAAAAATAAAAAAATGAAATAAATTGCAGTATAAGAGCTGCAATTCAAATCTGGAAAAGCAAAAATAATAGGTATATACATATAAATATAAAGATGTTTTTAAAAAATATATTCATTGAAATTTGCAAAACAACATTATAGACTTCTTATGGATTACATACTTACTAGACAATGCTGTGAGGTGAGGTTGTAGCTCTACTTTTCTAAGTAAAATTGCACATGGTAAAGTAATAGTGAGATCAACCCATGCTTCATCGGGATAAAAGTGATAAGACCATGCCGGCGTTCTTGTACGTTTATGAGGAGTAGCGTTCTGTATAAGAACATCTGCCGGCTGCGCAGTTGGATTTAACCAGGATATCGTACCAAGAGGCGCAAAGTTCAACAAACCATCGTCATGCGTCTCCAATGAATTGACACCCTTTTTGCTATTGCTTGCCATCATTTGCATCACATTCGGCGCGTTTGACAGGTGTTCCATGACGAGGGCAATTACTCCAGATGAATTAGAAGCATTAGCTGTGCTACTGCTACTCGATTTAATGAGATTTTCGCAGATTACTTGTACACCACCCATTGCGGTAAAAATGGATAATGACAATGCATTGTCCAATACTCTCAAGATATACCAAAGAAGAGGCTCAGAAAGTTGCATAACTCCCAATTCAGTTTCTCCACATGCTGCAAATCATAATTAAAAAGATTATTTTTTTATCTTTTTTATACATAGAAAGAATGTTATTATAGCATACTTAAAAAAATATATAAGTTTCTATATAAAAAAAGAACAAAATTATATAATAAAAAACTTTTCACATTATATTCTTAAAAAATTTAAATACAAATTTTTTGGATTTAAAGAATTGCGATTATAATCTTTTGTATCATATTATTTATATAATTTAAAGAATTTAAACAATTTTTATCTAACTATATAGATTTACTATAGATATATTTTACTGTAGATAGACTATATTTTATCTATCTACATGCAATGACACAACTATCAAATAAATATAAAATTTCATTTTTCATTTGCAAAAAATAATAAAGAATCATTAAAGTTGCCAAAAATTATTTTCTACTTTATCTATATTCTGTATCACTTAATTATTTTTGTATTAAGATAATCGATAACATAGCGATATATTATTATCAAAAATTATGTTAACCTAAAGGAAAAAAGAAGTTACAAATTCATAAAATTTATCATTTTTCAAAAATTTCATCTCAGAAACACAAATTTGTATTTATTCTATCATACGTATATTGTTTCTATATCTTCGATATTGCTTTTATCAATAGAATCGGCCATTTTACATAACGTTAGTATAAACTAACATAACTAATATAAAATTAGAGTAAATTCTTACATGAAGAAAGATATTGGTAAAGTGGATGGAGAACTAGAATTGGATCGCTAGCCTTCTTCATAAGAGTTATTAAAAGCTGGAATGTTGCGTCTGGTATCGAGATTGGATCACTGAGTTCAGTAGTTGATGCTGCACTCGCACTCTCGCCTAAAAGCATGGCTAACGAGGATCCCGTACTATGACCAAGGGCACTTAATAAACGTATCATGGTTGTCTGATGTTGCAGAACTTGAAAATAAAGTTTCATTATATTAATAACATTTGCAGATTGCTAAATATATTAATATGCATTTTTTTATGCAAATACGCGCTGATACATATAATTACCACTATCAGCGAGGCAAGGTATGCGAGGTTTATTAAGTTTAGATTGTTGTGAACAATCTGCTATTTTTTTCTCGTCCGTTTGTGAAGTACTTATTTCCATTTGAGAATCATTACTATTGTTTCTGTAATCTGCTTCAGATAATTCCAATTCTACCGATTCTTCTACATGATCCTCATGAGCCTATATAATAAAAATAAAATACAATATGATATGAATATGAAAACGTAAATTAATTTAGTTAGGTCTGCCTGCAATTGTATAATAAATGAAATAAAAATTAATTCGTGAAAAGAAGCATGACTTAAATGAATTTAAAAATTTACAAGAATTATACATTGTATTTTACGATAAAAATTAAATAAAAATGTAAAGCTATTACATATTTTGTATATATAATTATAAAAATAATTATTATTTTATAAAAAAACTTCTGTTAAATCTTAAAATTTTTTAATTTTTTATACATAATTAGAAATATATATAATTAGAAGCATAAATGGGAAAAGATGTATAATATAAAATAACATAAAATACATACACCAGGTAACGGAGTGTGAATGAGTGTACACACTAATTTAATAAGAGTCACAATCAAAGTATCCCATGATGCAGGACGACCTTGCTTCGTGTCACCACCGAGCACACAAGCAAAGAGACCACCGAAACCATCAGATTGATTGGCCGTATCAATTGCGCCTCCACATTGCGCACCAACTATTAAAGATCATTCATTTAATCACTTTAATATTAATCTCCTTATAGTTTCGATAAATAAATACGACATAAAAAAAATAATTTGTATTATATACACAGATCAATGATTTATGGATTATAATAATAAAAGAAAATATTCTTTTACCTCTAGATCCTTTGATATAAGTTGAAACTAATACACCCACGCATTCAGATATGCTCATAGCGATGCCCAAGTCAGCATTAACATAATTCAAATTAACTACAGATGTTATTAATTTGCATTGTGCGTCTAGAGGTCCCTTTCTCGAAATAAGAGGTCCACCTGGTTGTACAAGTTGATATACTACTCGTAACAAGAGATCCTTCAAATAATTATCTAAAGAATCACTTGTAATAACATCGCACATCACTTGTAATCTAACAATAAAATTGTGCAATGCTTGACAAACTGTAGGACCAGCCTAAAAACAAAAATAAGCCATGTTAAAGATTGAAAAATATTAAATATGAAAAAAAATATTAAATATTAAATATGAAAAAATATTAAAAATATTAAAAAAATAAATATAATTTTATTTTCATAAGAATACAAGTAGAAAAATCATATGCATATTGTTATATATTAATATGCATATCGTTGTGCATATTATACATATGTAAATCGATACATATAATTCAAGATATATTATCCAAATTTTCATATTGTTATATAATTTATTTAAATTTATTAAAATTTATTTGTAATATTTATTTGTATTTATTTGAAATTTATTCTAATCTAATTTTAGTAATATTTTAATTATTGATTACATAAAATGACTTTTTCTTATCGCAATAATTCGACTGTAGATATTTTTTATAACATGCTACTATGATATACTACTTAAATTATTAAATAAGAAATAACACAATTTGTATTTAGTCAATACTAAAGCTCGATATATAAAACTCAATAAATGTGATATAAAATATAAGATATCATCAGAATTTAAAAAGAAAATATATTTAATATATTATTCTCACCATAATATATTGTTTGTCCATCATATTAATATTTAAACCGCTGCCGGAAAGTAGACGCAATAGCATAGGTCCTGTATTACGTTCATTAATAATACAATTAGCTATACAAGCATTAGAAGACGCAACGTCTGAACCATCCGAATTAGAATATCTTCGTGGTTGATTGCAGACGATAGTTAAACATTGTAATGCCAAACACCAGGTGCGCAAAGAAACTCCAGTATGCCTGAAATTTAATAAAAATTAAGCATATTGTATAAATATATATTTTGTATGTAATATATATTTTATAAAACATTGCTATATTGAACTTAAATTAAATTTTACTATCATTATTATTATTACTTATATATTTGCAAATAAAATGTATATGTAATTTATTTATAATTTACCAAGAGAGCGCAGATATCAAACTGGAAATCGCTGCTGGACTAAGCGGAATTAAAGGAATTAGTGAAGAATCGAACTGAGAGCTTGATTGTTCCATAGTAGCATCCGTATTCAGCACAAACCAAAGTTGTAGAACAAACTCCAAGTTTGTACTATTATTCTATTACATACACATAAGATAAAAATATATTATTATACAAATATAGATAATATATACAGAAAAAATTGAAAAAGAAGAAGCTAACGTAATTCTGTATAATTATTAATCAAAATGATTAATATGTTTGCTAACTATTTTAATTTGAAAATGATTTGTTCTTAGTAATTTTTATACAATTACATTTCTAACTTTATATGTGCATAAGTACATATAAACTCTACTAAATAAAACAGAGAGAGTAAATAAATATAGCAAATGATATTTCACATATATCATACATCTGTGATGCCGATATATATAAGCAATAAATGTTATAAATGGCACATCATATGATTTATATATTATTTAACACTATAAAATAGTTAACTATTATATAATTAACTTTAATTTATTTAAAAAATAATAAAGTAATTAAGTAATAAAAAATAATTAAGTAATAATTAATTGAAATACAAATTTATTTCTTGAAATGCAATGTATTTTATTTACTTTTATAATTTCTATCTGAACTCATCAATATCTATTTTTAAGTTTATCTACTATAATCTTCAACAAACATCAATGGAAGTTACAATCTACAAGCTACAAACTTAATTTATTTCTTAATTTATTACTTAATTTATAAGATAAACGAAAATTCATTACTGACACATATGTAATGGCGGGCTCTTATAATAATAAATCCACCACATATGTGACATGTAAAAATGAATATATTAATATTAATTTATATTGATTATATTTGTTAATGCTAATATGTTTTGCTGCTCCATCTTTTTATATATATAAAATAAAATATACTTATTACTTATTAATAAACTTATGATATAGTACTTAGTATACTTATTATACTTAAGTATATTTAGTATGCTTAGTATACTTATTAAATTAAAAAAAAAATGTTTTGAAGTTAATAAAAATTTAATTAAAGCAAGATAAAAAATCCAACTTATAAATTTAACCATATATTACAAATGTATTTTATTTTAATAACAAATAACTTACCCGTAAATACAAATCTGTAAACATTTTCTCAAAACATCTTGTCAACATGGAAAGATTAGAAGGAGTAGGATCGATAAAGTTCCCAACATCTTGATTTCGATCACTCGTCTCACGCAAAAATGATTGTTGACAACAGCGATTCATTTCTGTTGGAAACTGTAAATAATAGATTCAATTGGCAATCGCAAGTATTTGTTTTATTTTATCACAATTGTTTACTATCATAATTTTCTATCTTGAAATATTTTAATTGAAGAAAAAAATAAAAAAGTCAGTAAAAGAAAGAACAGTAAAAAAAAGAAAAGAACAGTAAAAAGACTAACGTGTATCGTTGCATTTATGCTGTGTGGTAGATTATACATGCCGACCGTGGATAATATTCTCAATGATATTTCTACGCCCATCTCGACACCATATTCCAATCGCGCATCCATCGCTAAAGAGATACTGCTGAAAAAATATTATTTATTGCATCTTCAAAATAAATATATATATGTATAAATATATATATTTATATATATATATATATATATTAATATATATTTCATTGTATATATACTGTAAGTTGAAAAACAAAAAATATATTTATGATATATTTTATTTTTTTTTTAGATTGTCATATCATCTTAAGCATCATTGTAGCACCATAATATGTTAGAAATTAATGTACACATTCAATATATTATTAATAATATATTATTCATTATTCAATATTAATATAATATTAATATTCCAACATTGGCATTACATCAATAAACGTTACTACTCAAGGATTAATCAACACGAATAAAAACATGAATTAAGAAAAGATTTATATAATGTCTTCTATTGCATACCCGGTAATGGCTGAAGTTAAAATCTTCGATACAGTGCTATCGCTTCTCAATAAACTCTTTCCTCCATCTAATATATCGTCCAAGATGTCTTCTAACTCCAAACTATCGTCGGATTCCAAAAGAGATGGTAAGTAAGAACCATTAAATTTTGATAAAGAAGCGATAGTCGAAGCCATTGTCACATTATCTTGTGCATCCTCATCTGCATTCTTTTCAATAAATGCTTCGCCTGATGTAGTAGCAGAAGGTGCACTAGTACTTGCAACATTAGTTGCATCTTCATCTACAACGCGGCTTTCTTCTGTATGACTTGCTAAAGATTCCAAGGATGGAGATGTCTCCGACGAACTGCCTTCATGAATGGAACATGTTCGAGAATATAATTTCCCTCCTATAAATTAAATATCATTTACATGATACTATAATACTATATTATTAAAATTTTATCCTATCAATATTGATATAAATATATAAAAACCTAATAGGCAGAAGCATAACTAATATCAAAGAATTTACAAAATTTTAATTGATGAAAAATTACAATCATAATAGATATATTTTTAACAATTGTTTTTAAACATTATGTCATTAGTATAACAGTATTAATATTATTGCACACCCATAAAAATAAAAAAATCTTTCCAATAACAAAAATTTTAAAAATTTTAAAGTTTAAAGATCTATGACTTTCTAACTATATTGACATAAATGATAGAGAATATATTACATTCATAAAAACTTCTTACTATCTGTAAGAAAAGCTTAATATATACAGACATTATCTTAAAAGTTTTTAATAAAAGTTGTGATATCAGAAAATCATTTTAGTTATAACTAAGAAATAACAATTATGTTTTTTTTAATGTGCATGCATATATATATATCAAAGTTTTCTTCAAAAATAATAATATCAGAAACTAACATCAAGTGTGAATAGAATTAAAAACAAACAGTATGATAACAAAAAATAAAAGATATGATAACAAAAATTATTTTTATTCAATATATAATAATTATAATCCCCCCAGCAAAAAATTTGTTTAATATAATAGAAAAAAATTTTATAAAATAAAACTTAGCATTGCTAAATTCCTAATATTAAATTTCCGAAATATTGAACAATGTTTATGTATGAATAATTTTTAACTCTCTATGCTTAATATAAAAAAGATGTAAACCAAAAAACTGAATAATTAAATAACATTTTTAATACTTATTATAATGTTAAATAATATTATATAATAAACCAATAAAATAACGTATTTAATATTAAAATTATAATTATAATTATAACTATATATATTATAAATATTTAATATAACAGTATCGAGCTTTTTATAAAATTTTTATGTATTATATTTTTAAAATATATCTTTCTCAATTACATTGCAATCACAGTCCCCTCCATTATTATTGTTATTATTATTAATATTATTATTATTGTTGTTATTGTTATTATAATTAAATAAAAACAATATTTTTCTTATCACATTTTTAGTCATGTTGTTTATTTCAATTTTATTTACTTAGCATCATTTTCTAGTTCTTTTTGCAAAAAATTTTTTAATAAATAAATATTAAAATAATATATAATTATAATATCCATAATTGAAGAGATTTGCTGATATCACAACTTTTATTACAAAATTTTATTCAGATAATTCAGGTTATGTATGTTTGGTATTCTTACCTATTTTTTTAAAAAGATAAATTTGTTTATAGATATTTATGTTTTTTTAAATATATTTTATTACATATTATTGTAAACTATGTAAGGAAGAATATCTCTATTCTAGAATTTCTACTATCTAATTCTACTATCTCTATTATAGAAACATTAAGATACATAATCAATGTTAATCAAATAATAATCGATGTTGTTTATAAAATATATAACATTATCAAAATGTATTTTATCTTCTGTGAATAACGGTAAAATATTGCGATTAATAAATTATAAATAAATTTTCAATCAATAAAATATTAAGATTATCAATAAAATATAAACTGGTGAATAATATGTGATGATTTGATTCGAATCAAGATTAGAAGAATAAATCAAATAACATATTACTTGATATGCTTAATGTCAGATATTCGTCTTATTTCATAATTCAAATCAAATTCAAAAGTCAAAAGTTAAAGGTCTACATTTCTATCATATATTTTCGCATAAAAGAGCCTGTAGATGAAATTTTGGAATTATTTTTATCAACTTTAAAGAAATATATTTATTCCCAGCAAAAATCTGTTTGAATATTGACAATAACAGTAAGTTTTCATCAATAACATTAGTTGATTAAAGTCAACTATAAACTAATACATTTTATAAAAAAAATATAAATACCTAATTACCTTCTAGCAGATCCATTAAAAGACAGGATACGGCATGTGAAGACCAGGCAGCGTCGGATGTACCTGTTGCCAATCTGACTAATTTTAACAATTGTTCCTCAGTCATGAGTTCACATAAACCAATTGCAGGACGTGTAGACAGCACTAGCTTAGCAACTACCTATGCATAATAGTTTAGAGATATAATTATCACATAATTATAAAAAATTATATTATATAGAAATATATAACAAACTAATGTATGTTTTATTACTAATAATTGATCAAATCATATATCACTTAAAATAATATCGACAATATCATTCGATTAAAATAATTTTACATTTTTTAAATTAAACATTTTTAAAATATCAGAATTTGTCTAATTCGCATTTTTTCTTCTACAAGCAATATTTATCCTTTTATATGTATAATTAAGAAATCAAAATTGAATCATAATTAAATTATATTATAGCAAAAATATAATGTATTTATCCATTAGTGAATAAGAATTATGAATCGTTATTTCTATTCAATATTTATTATGCAAATGGAAAAGTTTGTGTTAAATGTTTTTTTGCTTTGAATTTTTAAATTATTACAATAATTTTTAAATTATACAAATAAATTATTCAAAATTTTAAAGTCTTTAAGTAATAAATTTCACAAATATATAATAAAAACAAAATTGTACATTCTGACCGATTTCCAAAACTTTAATTAGAATCACAATTTCATAATAAATTTAATAAATATCTGTATTATATAAATATGTATTACATAAATAATACATAAATAATCTATTTTAAGTTAAAGCTTTATTATTTAAGATATTCTTACCTTGCAAGCTAGCAGGAATATGTCCACATTTCCTGAATTATGCAAAATAAGCGCAACGAGACCTCGTGCTACTGGTAAAACATACTGATACGACAAATTCGCTACATTGTATTCTACTTCCAAATCCATAACGTCCGATTTACTGCAATTGTAATAATATGAAACATATTCTTTTGATCGAATACGAAAAATAGAGATAAAAATCCAGTATAATACTAACCCAGCAATAGATCGCGTTTGAGTACAACATGGATTTCGAAGGAGCGTCTCGTTTTTTTTAGAAATATCCTTATAATGTTTCGCAGAATGTTGTTTCAGTGTTTTCTTAAAATAACGCTCCTGAAACTTTAAACTTGCTTCTAACTTAGTGTACAAAGTAGCTGCATCACAAGCATGACTTGTCCAACCCTACATATATTACATGTATTATTTTACATCTGAATATATCATAAAATTGACATAAAAATATAAAAATAAAAGATTTTAATCTCTGTTATCTTTCAGCAACGTATTATGTAATCTAGATAAAAAGAGAGATTGCCGCCATCATATATACATATATATATAAAACAAGAACAAAATATTATTCTATTACTAACAACTTCGAATGGAAACAATGAAACAATGAACTTAGAACTTTGAATAATTATCATACTATAAATAATTATTATATCATACATTATGAATGTATAAGAACTATTTCTTAATAAAAATCATCTCGATTAAATATATTTCAATCAATACATTAATGTTTCTTTGTAAAAATAGAATTTTTATATCGATATAAACATATGTATATCTCATATATATGTATAAAAAAGAAAATACATACTTTGAACGTTGCAGCTTTTTTAACTTGTTCTAATTCATGAAGCTGTTGCTTATGCTGCCACAAACGTTTTTGTAGTTTCTTACGATAGCTACGAGAAGCTGATGATCGATTAGTATTAACATATCTCCTTTGCATCGCCGATTCTCCTTGAATAAACTCCCAACGAGAAAATAGACCTTCCGAAACAATATATATATAATGATTTACAAGTTGTATTAATAAAAAAAAGAACATATATAAATTAATATAATCATATATAAATAATCCTTATACGAAATATGTAATAATTATTTACAATATATTTATAATATATAATAATTTATTATAATATATAATAACATTTATAATAATGACATATACAAAATGTTTTATAAATGTTTTATAATGTTTGTAAATAATTATGTATGTGCGTGCGTGCGTGCGTGCGTGCGTGCGTGCGTGCGTGCGTGCGTGCGTGCGTGCGTGCGTGCGTGCGTGCGTGCGTGCGTGCGTGCGTGCGTGNGTGCGTGCGTGCGTGCGTGCGTGCGTGCGTGCGTGCGTGCGTGCGTGCGTGCGTGCGTGCGTGCGTGCGTGCGTGCGTGCGTGCGTGCGTGCGTGTGTGCGTGCGTGCGTGCGTGCGTGCGTACGCGTGATAGATTATTATTATAAATAGTTATTATATATTATTTTGTATAGAAATAATTTATATTTACATATATCTCTTACTATAATATATATTAGAAATTATTTAAAAAACGCCATTTTAATTTAAAACACCATGTTTCCAATGAAAAAAAAATTGAAAAAAATTAACAAATATGTTATACGAGATTATATAAAATCAGGAAAAGCAATATTCCTTTATTTTCAGATATTAAAAATACTTAAAGCAATATATGAATAGATATGTTAATTGATATATAAAGCAACATGTGTATGCACAACTTATCAGCTATTAATAATTGCAAGATATTTTTAAATAAGTTAATATTAAGTTAATATTACATATAATATATAAAGATTACCTTGCTCTTTATTCTTCTCATGGGTATCCTCAAGATATAATGATGGAGCAATAGTATCTAAGCATACCGATAAGAACAACAATACCCAACCTATCAAAGTAATGTCCAATCTATTGGAATCGGACAATTGTCCATTCGTAAGAGGAACCAATAATTTACCCAATGTACGAACCATAGCTTCAATAACTGAGGGTTTATTTCCTCCGGCTATTAAGGATTTACGCCCAAGAAACGTTAATAAAATAAATACCCTTAAAAATATATATATAATTTAGCATTAAGTCTCTTATAAAAGCATGAAATTAAATTAAAATATTAATTCTCGATTGATAATTAATATTAAAGATAAAATACGCAAGATATCCAAGCCTTACCTATCTTGCGGGAAAATATGAGTAGACGAGGAGGAGTAGAGATTTATCAATGTATTTGACAAAAAGTTGCCCCACCATGGTTGATTTCCCGCCATGCCAGCTAAAAGTGCAGCAGCATGAAGTTGCAAACGTGGAGCTGGCGTTACCACACATATTGAATGAAAAAGTTTTTCACATATTGTCGGGGTAAAAATTTCATATAATGATGTTGGTCGATGTAACTGAAACAAAATGAAAAATCTATAGAAGTAAAAAAAGAGATCACTCGTGTTGCACGTAGTGTCATTACATTTGAAGATTAAACAATATAAATTATTTACTGCAATTTGAGTAAATGTCAATTTAGAGTGTGACATAGAATAATTTCTCTCGCTTTTTTAAGATTGCAGATTAATTTGTTCAACTATGATTTTACATTATTTTAACTTTTTGTTCAATATATTTATCATTGTGCGGATATGCTTTATAATTTTAGCATTTATTTAGTATTACATAATAAACAAATATATATAAATGTTCGACAAAAAAAAAGATATTATTCCTTAAAAATACAACTAGATAGCATTCAATAAATATTGCATAAATAATAATGAAGTATAAATGTTCTAAGAACATTGATATTGATCATAAAACTTGAAGAACATAAAATTGATCGTATTGTTACTGGATTGTTATTTAAATCTTTTTAAATAGCGTCAAAATATATTCAACCTAAAACTAATTATAAAACAATGTAATAAATAAATCCACGCTTCAAATTTTATCATGAAATTTTGAATAATATATAAAAATTATATATATTTTAATAATTCTTTATTTTTTTTCATTCAAATAATGAAATGCTACTGGCTATTTAAACCTTAAAAAGCGCTCGCTCTTGCTCTCGCTTTGTCTTTGTCCGTCTGTCCGTCTCTCTCCCTCTCTCTCTCTCTCTCCCCTCTCTCCTTCTCCCTCTCTCTTCTTTCTTTTCTCTCTCTTTTCTCTCTTTTCTCTCTCTTTTCTCTCATTATTTTTTGTATTACTAAAATTTATATCAATGCAATATATAAAACAATAGCAATATATTAATGTGAACGAATTCTAATCCTTTTATCGAAAACTTTCACTTTATTTCCATAATATATAAAAAACAATCGTATTTTAATATTATGTTATGTAATATTCCAGGAACTTTAATATTAATATCGCAAAAAATAAAAATATATTTCAATTTTCAATCAGTTTTCTAAAATGATGAAAAGACTAAAATTCATAGCATACATATATTAATATATACTTACATTAGGCACTGGACCAATTTCATAAACAGTATACAGCAAAATATCGAGCAAAGTTTCTCCAAGAACTCGTAACTTGTCACTAGGTGCATTCGTGAAAGATGTTGTTGGTACATTCCGTAAACCTCTCCATGATTCAAGACGTCGCCAGACACCTCGCACTATGTTTAATTGATGTTGAAACATGATACATTCCTACAATATATTGATATGATATAAGAATTGATACTATGTATGAATTATCGATTACATCAAAATGCATTAGTTAAATTTCATTTCGTTAAATTTTATTATTATTATCATAAGAATTTATCGTAATTATTTTTATTTGTTACATTCATAATTATAGTCTACCTGATACGTCGATAATATCTTCACTGAAGGCTGCTCTTTATTTTCGTTAGGCATTTTATTGTAATAAAGATAATGTTGCATGTGCATGACATTCGGAGTTTCTGAACATAACAATGGATCCAATAAAGTTTTCAATCTTTCAGTTGCTAAACTAAATCTATAAATAAGATGAACATTTTTAAGCATAATAACATTTTTAACAGAATAAATACAATAAATATTTAATCATGTATTTTGTAAATCACCTGCATTGTACATCCTCTGCCAAAGCTGATAATATATTACATTGCGTATTAATGGTAAGTTGTAAAGAAGGATCAGAGATGTTATTATCGAACGATGAGATATCGCTCAATTCCGAATAATCTTCTCCAGGCAAAACTACCATATGTCCATAAAACATTCCTAATGGAATTTTACATGTAGTTGTAGACATTCCATAGCGTCCTATCGTAGTAATCTGATAACAAAGTTGATTTCATTTTATCCATTATTTTATTATTATATTATGAAATAAACAAGACAAACATATAAAGAATGCATAGGTAAAACAAAAGTGAATAGCTTATTTAATAATAATAAATAATATTAATAATGATATATAAGTTCAAAAATAATTTAAAAATAATAAAAGCGAGAAAAAATTCGGGAAAAAATTCGTAAATTCGCAAGACAGAAAGAGTAAAAGAGCTATGTTACATCGTGTACCTTGAGATATCTACACACAGGTGGTGGTTGAAGATCGCAAACGATCAATGGCTTATTTCCAATATCACCAGCAACGATAAGTCGAGTACCATCCGTTTCTTCACTTTTAGTCCAAATATCTATAGATAATGATAATAAATCATTGCACGAAGGAATCATTAAATCAGTCAATAATACAGGTGATCCAAAATCTAAAATGACGAATCGACGAGCTCCTGCGTGCATTCGTTCAACAACCAATGCTTGTTGTGGTGGCCAACATAATAATCTTCCCCATGGAAATGTAATATCGTCTCGCTGCAACATTCATAATGTATTAGTCATAAACATACAAAAACATATTCATTATAACATACAATCATAACATATTCATCATAACATAAACATACAAAGAATTACTATATATAACATCTTGTAACTCGTAAGTAATAAATGAATCTTAATGACAGATTCTCTATTCAAATTTGTATTATACTTTTTATAATAATAAATCAAGTGTTAACTATATGTCTTTCTCTTCCCTCTCCCCTCTATCTCCCCCCCCCTCTCTCTCTCTCTCTTCTCCTTCCCTTCCTCTCTCTCTTTTTTTCTTTCTTTTCGTAGATGTTAAATTTATAGAAAGAAAAGAAAGAAAATTCTTATATTGCGAAATTATTCTTATCTTGCAACGCAATAAAATAACAAAAACAAACTGAGGTTTTGATTTACATAAAAAAAAGAAAATCATTATAATAAATATTGAACTAATTAAGTCTAATTAGCATATATTGCAATAATAAAATTAATATATAAAAAAGTATAGAATTCCTGTATAAATGAAAATTTAAAAAGCCATTTATAGTAATGATATTTTAACTCCTTGCTGATGAGATAAATAAAATATTTTATCACTATATAACATTGTATTATAGACAGAAACAAACAATTTCAATTTTATATATTTATGTTACACGTTTCTCAACTTTTATATTATTTCTTATAATATGTACATAATTATTTTGTTATTGCTAGTTCTAGACAAAAATGTCAATATACATCCGTTTAAAGAAGTTGGCCAAGTGTTAATTTTAAAATTAATTGAAACATTATATTATTTATTGCAAGTAAATAATTTTAAAAATAAATCTATAAACGAGTGAGAAATTTATAAATATATAAAATTATACTAATATTATATATGAAGATAACATCGAGGATAATAACAAGCATGTAATTTAAAAAATTTCAATGATTCATGCAACTTCAGTATTACGTAGCTGTACTTGTCAAATAAAAAATGTTCTGATGAGCGAACATTTTAATTATAACCAATCTTTTAAGAAAATGAATAAATGATAAAGGGAATAAAAGTATGAAATTTGAAAAAAGAAGCAGAAAAAACAAAAAAAAACAAAAAAAAGATATAATAATGCGTAAATGTTCATTGATATAATCTACCTTTTTAGAATTGCCTTCCTCAGCTTTGTTTACAGCAATATTAATATCTTGTACAGATGACTTTTCTTTCGTAATGGAATTTAATATATGTGAAGTAGGCATATTGTTTTGTGAATTATGCCAACTGTGATTATCGTTAGATATATCGTTAGCTTCATCACAATCTGATTGTTCATCAGGTGTGAGCAATAGTTGTGGAGATGGCTTGTTTAACACTCTTCCTGTATACATACTAAGCAGATCGCCTATCGTGGCTGTTGATTTAGCTTGAACGTCTAATCCTAGCAATCCAGCGTCCAAATTCTACAATTAATATTTCTATCTCAATTAAAATTCTTCTGTAAATACTTTAAGAAGTCTATTCAACGGAAACTAAAATTCCTAATTTATCTGTCTATTATTCTACAAATACTCAAAATCCACTTTTTTATACTTTATACTTAATTTTGCATATAGTTGATTCATGAATTTTCCTATGCTTTAATCTACTACATTATCTACTTATCTACTACATTATATAAAATCTATATGAAGTTTACATAACATCACATTTATCGTATTTATGACGTTAACGCTATAATAATTCAAACATTTTTAAACTAAATAATTCTCTCTCTCTCTCTCTCTCTCTCTCTCTCTCTCCCCTCTCTCTCTCCCCTCTCTCTCTCCCTCCCCCCCTCTCTCTATCATTAGATAATTTACAAGATAATTCACATCATTTATTGTTGCATTGCTGATTAAAGACACATTTATAATCTTACTAATGATTTATTAGTGACTTTAGAACTTAGATTTTTCACATATGCGATACTCACATAAGTATGATGTATCGTTTTGATATCAGGTACACCGTTATTATTTGCTGTATTATCGTAGAGAGTAGAACCAATATTGATCGTACTTATGCCAGAATCAATCTTTTCCATCTTTGTGCCGTCAGAGGCAGCATGACAGGTAAAATGAAGAGGCTCTACCTAAAACAGAATTTAAATATTTTAAATTATTTAATTGTCAAATAATCTCATTTATTTTGTACATCTCGTTTATTAAACGTATGCTTAAATTTTAGTATTCCTCCTTTTTCTATTCTATTTTAGAAAAATTAAAACATTATAATAAAATATTATTTTATATATATAACATTATATAATACACATATATATATAACGAAGATATATTCCCACTTCCTTGTAATTTTTAAGCGTTCATGCTAAAATCGGAATGTCTTAATAGAAAAAGGATCTTTATATATTATATCATATTTTTTCTATTATAGAAATAAAACAAGAATTTTCGAAAAAATAAACTAAAAATCGCGTATTTATCTGGTATTTGAAAGAGGATTTTACCTCAAGAAGACCTTTCATATTGTGATTAGTGCACAATGCCTTCAACTTGCTTGGTATTACAAATTCGCTAGAAGAATGCATAGGCAATGTGAGTAGATCTCTGAGATCAATAGAATCCTGTGAATATATCTTGGATGAATGTACTGTGCTTGACGAAGCAACGGACGGCCCCGTTTGTTCTCCAGCTACAATGGAGGCGTACGTGACAGGCATTGAACTAAACTTTGGTAACATCGGTGGCTCCAAGTCAAAAAGTTCCGTCTCGAAAGGTGTATTGTACAAGCCAAACCTTATTAAGATTACAAAGTTACATAGACATTACGAAAAACAATTCTTTAAGATTTATACATATATCATAATTAAGATATCTACTCTATATACTAATATCAATAAGAACCTATAAAAAAAACCATATATAAATTTTATAATCACGTTTTTGTTTTGATAGTATGTATTTTTCAATTTCTCATTTATTAAAATTTCTCATTTATTAAATAAATTTTAATCTATTTCGTTTATCATTTTAACTTCTTTCAATAAAAATAAGCAAAATCTTTTTTGATAAATTGAGAGGAAACCATAAATCACAAAGTTTTTATGTTATATGTTAACGTAATGTTATATGTTAACAATATTAAACTATATAATAATATCAAAAAAATTGAGTATTTTGAAAAAACATATTTCACCTTGTTGCAAGCAACAGATGATAAGGATTTACTCTGTTAGATATTTCAGTAGCTATTTGTTGCACCAAGGAAACACACTTCTGAGCGATGCTGTGATTTCTATCTAACGGCAAAAATCTGGTAATAAGCAACTGGAGCCATCTCAATGAACCGGCCCATTGGACTTCCATAATTGATGGCAATAAATTAACCAAAACGGAGAGTATAGCCTCATCAAAAGTTTGTACCGGTGAATCTTCAATATTATAAAATCCCCTAAAAGAAATAAAACTCTCATTTATAAAATAACCGCAGACATATAACGATATTGAAATATTTCATATAGTTACTTACCCACTACAAAGAACAATTAATTTGACACATTTGTGTGCTATACTTCTACCAGCGTGTAAAAGGCATGTCTGTAATAGACTAGATAATCGTTCTTGTACGGAACGTATCGTTTCCAATTGTAAAGCTTTTATTTCGGCATTATTTTGAATACTGCGCAATCTCGTCAATCTTATTGAAACTACCCAAATGAGAATATCAAGAGCAATAGATTGTGCAACAAGGGAACTGCAAATATGTTCACTCATAATACAAATTTCATTTTGATTCAAATTCTTTTGATTCTCTTTTTTGGATTCTTTTGATTCTCGAAAATCTTTGCAAATTTATCACTTACTCGACTGATCCTTGCAAACATGCAACGTTTAGAAGATTGTCGACAAAAATCTTGGATTCTAGCATAGCACATCTTTGCATCCTCTCGTTAGGTATACCAGTGGGGTATACCGATCTAACCGTGATAGAGATTTCATGAATCCAGTTACATCCTTAAAAGATAAAATATGAGCTAGTTATTTCGCAAAAAATTCAATTCACTTTTACAATTATTTCTTTGTTATTGATATATAAGTTTAATAAAGCTTTGTATTTATACTCACCAACATAATATCCAAACTTCTTGCTATTTGCACCATCTTCGAATCGTTCTCCAGAGCTACCAGACGCAAGTGAACGTACTTCAAATATTTTTAACTTTTTGCAAGTAGGTGGTTTACTTTCCGCGAGATTTGTTTTTGATTTAACAGACGTCTTTGGAAAAAAAAGAAATTTTTACACAAATTTATATTCGATGGATTTTGTGATGTAAAAATTCATATTCAAGAATCGTTATAATTAATCATCATGGATCAGTAAATACTTACATTATCTTTTGGATCTATTAAAGCTTTAATGTGAACAAGCAACGTTCTAGCTTTTGAGCGAAATAATTTTGGGCTTGTTAACGTTACACATCCTGATCGGCATGATAGATCCATGCAACGATGCAAGTCGATAGGACCACAAAGAATTTCCATGTTATGTTGTCGTTGATATTCCTCTGTCACAACTGGATTTTCACTCTTCTGGTCTGTCCCAATGTTAAAATCGATTCTTTCATCCACAGGTATGAGAGGCGTTTTCCGATGACCAATCCTTTTTATATTTTGTTTTAAGAGAGTAACTTGAATAGTCGGTAACTCTTGGCAGAAAGTATGCAAGGTAAATCGAACATCTATGTGTCCTATATTTCCCGATGCATTTCGAGGCAAAGTTAATTCGAACACATGCTCATCCCAAGTAATCCTAATCAAAGATACAAGAATCTAATGTATTTATATTTCCTCTAATTTTAAATCGATTTTTCTTTATTTACCAAGATATCATTTTTCATTATACATCAATAATATAATACAAAAGTATCGATTATATTTTAAACTATATAATAAAATCTACTTCAAATTGCTTCAAAAATTAAAATTCTTTAATACATTAACAGCTCAGAATGATTTACGAAGAATATTAAATTTTTGATTGCTTAAAAAAGATATTGATTCGAGAGAAAAGAACTTATCAATTAAAAAGCAATAAAAATATTTTTAAAAATACTAAATATTTTTGTAATGTATCATTATTCTTTTGAAATATTTGGTTTCAATATTTGATCTGCTATAAATCATATATAGACTTACGCATCATTTTGTAACCGCCACGTTCTTGTACGATGTTGATCTTCTGATTGATGAAGATGCTGTGGATGACGTCTCTGTCTCTGAGCTTGCATCATTTCACTCCAACATGGAGGAACAGTCGCACTGTTTGGAGGAGAATGTCGATCGAACCGTGTAAGTTCATATAAGAGTCGCAAGTCCGAGTATGAAAAATTCGATTTATGTGCCAGTAACTGATCGCTAGAATATCCAAGACACAAATAATGAAAATTTTAAAAATCGGAAGAATAGAAAACATTGCGAAAATGCTCTTTGTACAACTTTGTACTTTATAAATATTTCTGCGAAGAATTCATGAATTAATTCATGGTCTTCGACATTTTTCTTTTCAATATTCTTTGAAATTTGTTTTACTGAATTTGAAGTTAAAAATATTGCAGACTTACTGAGGACTCGACGAACTAGAAGTACTAGGAGCTGTATTTTCATTAATGCAGCTGTCTTCACTACCCATGTTTACGTCATCAACATCCTCTTTTTCCTCTGTAGAATCCTCTTCTTCTACTGTAATGAAGAAATGCAGCGTGCCATCGCTTGTGCATGCACACAATCTTTCCAAACCTAAAAAAGCTAGCAATCTTAACACGCAAAGAAATAAATTTTCAACACTTTCATACATATTTTCAAAAATAAATTTTTCAATTATATTCTTATTTATTCCTTCCTTATCAAGAAACACTTACTGTTGCAATAAGTTGCCGAAATAAATCTCTTTCCCTCTAATCTCGCCTCTGTCACAGTCTTCAGTGTACTTAAGTTCAATACCCTGATCACGCCATCCTTACATACTAAGGCGATTTGGCCAATAGGTTCTCGGGCAACCGGATTACTACTAGAATTACTATTAGAGCAAAAAACATTAGTAGAGGATGTTGAAGATCTTTGTCTCTCCTGAAGAGGAAGAAGCACATGTTCTATCGGTGCTTGTTCCAAAGGTAATTCTCGCTTAATCAGAGGCTCTGATGTCATCTTCACTACTGAATCAGAGAAATCCAGAGCATAGATAAGCAATATGGCGTTTGTATAGTTTTCGTTAGCGCGAGTTTCACTGTTATTTATTAATTTACTGGATTGGCTATCATTATGGTCCCAGTACATGTAACTCTTCTGTGGAAAAAAGTCATTCTCATCATCAACATCCATCTGGTTAATATTTGACAGTTTAACGGAAGATGATTCGATGGAAGCATTATCCATCGTAGGGCACATCGCGATGTACAAGTGCCTACCGTCCTTCGACGAAGTTATATACGTAATACGAAAAGAGCTTGGTGCATTAATGGGTAATGTCTTGATAACCACAGGCTCAGCTTTGGTGATCTTTATGATATCCAAACTCTTTTTGTTTATCGTCGTCAAATCAGATGTCGATGCAAAGTGGGCTGAGCTATTAATAGGGACAAAATTAGGATCGTAAGGAGTCGATGTCGTTGGAGCAGTAATACCAATGGGATTCGAATAAATGCCATTGGAGGATGAGGCAGTCAAAGCGATAGTCGGGAATATACCATCATAAGGCGGTCCTACCGCTATGTCTGAATCTACATCTTCAATAACTGGCACTTCACACAAAAATTTACCAAGGAAAAGCTCTTGATATAAGCTCTCTTGGCGCCCAATGTTCGAACTCGCGCTAGTCCCTGTTCCAGATAGCGTCTTCTTAGTTTTTGAGTCTTTTGAATTATCTTCTTTAATAGACTGTGTCGTTGCAATTTTATGATGAAAATCATATAACACTAAATAGTGTAATTTCGACGATGCATACCTGTCACCGGCTACTTTCATTATATCTAAGGTATCACTAGTGGCACTATTTACACTATTCATCGCTCGTACTAGCGATGACGAGCTGGCTAAATCAGTTGAAGTAGCCCATACATTTTCCAAAGTCCTTAATTGAGGATTATTAATTGTCACTGTAACTCCACACACTAAACACGGCCGGATTTTCTGCTCTGATATAGTCTCGATATTCACAGAAGATGAAGTTGTAGAGCCGGTATTTTTCATCTCCTCTTTCGAAGACATTGTCGATCCCACTATCGAGAGCGCCGTAACTTGCACTTTATAAAACGATGCGGAATTATATGAATCGGTATCCGAGCTCAGATTTGTTAAATACGAAGTTGTCAAATTCCTTGCAGCACAGAACTGTACGGATTCCTTATTGTTTATTTCTTGATCCAATGGAGATATATAAAATGATATTTCTTTCTGCAAAATGACAGTATATATCATTATGTATATATCTTTTTCATTAAGAAGAAATAAGTACATATATATTGTTTTTTAAAAAGAATAACAAATATGAGATTTCCAACAAGGATACATCAATAATGAATAATTTATCATTATCGTTAAATTAATATATTCATGCCTTATATTATTCAATGTTAATTCTGATATTAACAATCAGTAACTATTAATAAAAAGAAAGTAATCATTAAATATTATTCAATTCAATAATAATTCAATCAATGTTAATTCAATCATTATTAATTAATCCATAATAATACCTGATATAAATGAACAACCTCATTATTTATCATTAATTTATCTTTTATCTTTATTATTATTTAATTTTATTTAATTAATAGTTAATATAAATTTATTTATTTTATAATAATGCATTATTTCATCTCAATTTATAAAAAAAATTAGTATTAAATTTTTTGTTAAGAAATGCTTTATTCGAAAATTATTTTTCATTATTTTATATATGTATATGATATCTTGATTACATAAATAATTCAAAAAGTTTCTTCTAATGTTAATCACGAATCTTTTTTTATACTATTTTTCATTCTTAATAATAATAAGAGATTATAACAAATTATTATTGATATTACAAATATAATATTAGAAGATAATGAGAAAGTTTCTCTTAATTATAGACAATTTTGTTTATATAATTATATAATTTGCAAAATCATTATAACGATTTTTAAACGATATTTTGTATTTAACTAATGATCTTATTGATTATTTCGTAAAGCTTGCGTTACAATGATTTACAATAAATAGTAATAATGTAAAATCGAGTACTTGCTTTTAGCTGATTCGCAATGTTCCAAATATTTATAAAACCATTGGAAGAGGCTGTAGCCGCGAGGCCCGCGACATTAGTAGTACCAATGACATCTACTGTGTCTCCTGCTTCACGAGCAGGAGCGGTTGCAAGAATCACGGACAATGGGACATTTTGCGTATACTCGCCCTTTACAAACGGACATGCAGGCGAATGTCTCTCATGTTCCGACCATGGTTCATCAGTAGGTTCCCAGCATACTAAGCACACATTACAAGTGAAACACATTGCTCTATCGTCACCTGTAGCATTCGGTTCATGATAGAAACCAGCCTGTGCCATTTGATCAGGTAAAGCCCACCTATTAGTTAAATTTACAACTTTTTATCCGTATAAATATTGTATTTAACAAACAAGAAGAGAGAAAAAAATTGAATCATGATCTCGATCATTTTAAATTGACGAAAAATGAGACTCAAACAAATAGCATAATATATTATATACTTGTAGTTCATATGTGGCCATTTCGGGAAGGTATTGCGACGCGCTGCTTCGCTAAACATTGATGCTCTATCAATGGGACCATTTTCTAACGCGAGACTAGGCAATAGGCCATTAAGTCGTTCATTGATTGCGGAGGCGATAGGCAGTGCTGCTATATGCCGATTTTGTCTTTTCAATTCCATTACTAAGTTGGAACACACGAGCTTCAAAGATCCGTGTGGTAGTTCCAAACATATCGTGTTCCACTATTATGAAAATTTTCATTATTTTCACAATGTTTTAATATAAATTGATGTAATTGCGTTACTATTATTAATATTTAGTTCACATATCCAATTATTTAAAATATTATCAAATTTGCTTTAAAATTTTTTCTTTCGAAAGATGAATACTTGGATATTTAAATTCTATTTTAAAAGCAATATAAGAAAATAATAACAAAATAACAAATTATTTTAACAAATTATTTTACACAGAATCATAACAAGTTATGTTGTCATTTGAGATATTTTGAGATACTTGATTACACATTTGCATAATCAAAATTATGATTAAATACTTATAACGAACAATAATATCAAATGATATATCAAAAGTTTCATTATGTATCATTCAATTCTGTCAAGATTTTATTACCGAGATATCGATAAATTGAGTATTGTTTGTAACTTGAATATCTTGATTATGCATAACAATCGAAATGATAAAAAATATTCAATTCATTCATAAATAGAATATTCATAAGTAGAATACTTATACAAATACAAATATTCGAATATAATCTCTATAATATCGATATTGATAATATCGATCAAAATATATTTTAATAAACTGAAATATTACAATTATTATATATTCTAATTTTATTGATATCTCTTATATTACTTATATTAGTATATTACAAAGTATAAATTTTGACTATATTCATTTTTTCTTAATAAAACTATATGATAATTCAACAATTCATTGTTTTTAATACAATCTAGCACACTTAATGTTTCGATTTATTTTAAATTTAAAACTTAATTAAATTATTAATTAGAATCTTCTCAAGACAGAATCTTTTAATTCTATTAAAATCAATTAAATCAAAAATGGAATTAAGAGTCAAGTTAAAATAAATTTTAAAAAATTCTTTAAATTGGTTATGTACTATATATTTCTAAGTTATTTTATTAAAATATTTTACTTTTCAATTACTTATAAACTCAATCAAATATTTATAAACTCAAATACTTATAAATCATATTTCTTATGAATAGATTTTTATTACTCAGTCATCTATTTATATATATGTCTAAAATTACTTATAAAATAATATCGTATAGTTTTTAAACTTACTTTTTGAGCTTTAATACCTTTCTTCTGATTAGCTTGAGCAGCAACAATTTTACTAGAAAGTTCTTGTAATACTTCCAGCAAATGCTCCACGCCTGGCAGCTCTATACATTGTAGGCATTGAAGTAGTATCGTAGCTTCCGATAGTAATAATTCTAACTTGACAACATCTTCGCTTTTAGAAACTGGAGTTTGTAGTATTGTATCCAATAGCAAAACTCCATTATAATCACTACGTATGCCAATTCCTCTTCCATCTGTATATAGTACTTTGTCTATTCCATCAGATAAATAAACTCCTTGTAATTTTCCATTTGCTTTACCTACACAATCACAATTTCAATATAAATTAAAGTATCTTATAACTTATTATATTTTTCACTCGTTTCAATTATATAGAACTAACAATATAATATAATATATCTTGATAATAATTATTTCAATACAAATATAAATATAAATTAGTATTATTTTTGTTACAGAATAGTCATATGAAATATTAAAATTTATTTTACTATTATTTTACTATTTTACTTTTACTGTCTTAATTTACAAAATGAATTTATTCCTTATAAATAAAATTTATAAATTCTAATGAAATTTATTTAGATAATTAAAATATTAATTTATATATGTACAATATTATATATAGCTTATGATATTTTATCTATATATGAATAAATGTGTATGTATATATGTATATATATTCATTTGGAATGTCAATTGCAAAATGTCAATTCATAAAATTACAAAATATATAAATACAATTACAAATATGTACAAAATGATTTTTGTGATTTTCAGAAACATTAGTATATCTTTCTTTCAAAGTTAACATTCAAGTTTGATTCATTGTTAAAATTATATGAGATATATATTAATAATATAGTTTAGAAACATGCATATTTCTAAATAGATGAAATAAAATACTAATATATAATTGGCAGAAATGAATAGAAAGAAATAATAAAGAATTTGGAGCATTATAATCAAAAGACACAAATATCCATTTCAAGAATTCAAGAATTATTTTTTTCGTTTGATATTTAAATGCAAGATTGGATTTTTACTAATATATCAAATCATGAATACAAGATAAAAAGAGAAAAAGAAATCGTGAATCTAAACGCAACTAAAAAGGGTAGACAATAATCGATATGTTCAAGTAGAGGCAAACAATATCGAGATATATCTAGTCGCTTTTCGCTGAAAGACCGATCGAAAGAGAAACATCACTGCGATGAAATTCAATCGTGCTTGACGTTCAAAAATCACGCGCGACCTTGACTGTGAAACGCTATTGCACAGTATGCCGTAGATGTTAGATAAATAGATGTAATGTAAACGGATCGAAATGAGCAGAGCAACAAATCATTTCGTCGGTGTGACTCGTTTATGAAAATGATTAAAACAATGACATACGTGCTTACCAGACAAAAAACTTCTTTGTAAAATCACGCCGGAGTTGACATCGAATACGTATACTTGTGCGCTGCCTGTGGTGATAAGTAGAACGTTTAAATTGGCGTGATAGATTATGTTCTTGCACTCGGTGTCCACATTCAGGCAACCGTCTTCCTGCAGTAACGACGGATCATCATCAGCCATTTTGCTTATACAAATCAAGCTTCCCAAAAATTTCTTTAACGCTCGAACATCACAGGAAACATGGCGCACTCGCCATCGCCATCTTTGAATAGAACGTCACCAATACGTCTGAACGTAGCCAACGATTGTCTCTCTCGTAACGATTAATCTATTCCATCGATGCAATGAGTCTCGAATTCCGCGAGTTCATCTTATTCTTTCTGTGATTTTCCAGCAAGAAATATAAACATAATGATGTGTGTAGACCGGGTATTTGTATCATTATTATAATAGAATGAAGTTAATAGTTAATAGTTCAAACAAAATTGAAAAAGTTAAATTGCCTCTAGAATTTTCTCATTTTATCCTATATAAAATGCCGAAAAATTAATTATCGAAATGCATGACGGAATTGCGTTTATATAAAATATTGCGTTAACTAATTATATTTCAATAATAATCATTTGATATAAAGTAATATAGATATCAATTTTATATCGACAAAAAATTTATGATTATAATTTTGATTATTCTTTTATTTCCATAACATCTTATATAGCATCCGACAGCTTTAAGATAGCAAAAAAAATGGACAATACAATTTCGTAATTTTGTTTTGAATTGCCAACTATCAATTTCACTATATATAGCAATATATATAGCAATGGTGCATGAATACTTGATCATCCTCTATAATTTAATAATTTTATATGTTCACACAATGTTCATATATGACGTTACAACACATTCATCACTTTATTTCAAATAATGTCGTCATCATTTGCAACATTTGCGCTAATCCTCCGATAGTTTCTTTTGGTTTGCGTATTTTTCATGGAATTATAATATATTGCGTTCACTCCATTTATAAATTTTCAATAAATTTATCAAGAAAGTTATAAATTAATCATTAAGTAAATCAAGTAAATCGAGAATTAATTCTATACAATGATTATATCATGTTATTAATTAACATGACTGATTGCATCACATACAAGATATTTATATAATTATTAAGTATGTAAAAGACATATATTAAGATATGTAAAATATAATAAAAATGTAATAAATGTAAAAATGCTTTCATCAATCAATATACAAAATACAGTTCTTTTCCTACAACTGTTTTAAACAAAAACAAATTTGGTAGAAAAATATTCTAGTTTATATAATACTTAAAAACATTATTATCAAGAATTTAATCATGCGGATATATATGATTTAGGAAAAATTTGTATCGAAAATTTATTTTTTTCAGCATGGTAATATATTATTAGTACAACTAAATAATTTTTATAATCATACGCATATACAACAATATTAGCAAAAAATAATGAATAGAAAAAATTAAATCGATTTATTAAAAAATCGTTTAAATTTTATAAAATATACAAATCAATTTTCTTATTAGAAAAAATGTATTATCCCATTTGTTATCCCATTTTATTTTATTTTATTTGAACTAAATAATTTATTATTAAATAATAAAATAATTTTCAAATAGAGCTGTATATCACATAATGTTTAATAGGAAAAATTTTGATAAATCCATTATATATATATATATATATATATATATATATATATATATATATATATGTAATAATATATATTATTATTTTTATTATATTATTATATTATATTAAAAATTTATAAACTAAGAAATAATAACAAAGTATAATTTTTTCATAATAATTGTTATAAAATTTCAAGGATTGTGTTTATAGAATTATTATTCATTTTAAATACATGTGTTGAAAACATTCTATTTTGTGCTTATTAAGAAAACAAAGAAAAACTAATATTTTTAGCGTGAAAATATAGTCTCCATATATCGCTATATACATATTGAATATCAGCATCATATAGAGATTGTGTAAGTACTGAGAGTTATGAATTTTAAAGTCCCTTATCTAGGAAAAAAAAATAGTTCAAGTTTTCAATTTAAGAAAAAATTTGAGTCATAGATATAACAACTCAAATAAAAACAAATATATTAAATATAAATATATATATATAATAAAATAAATATGAATATCAAAATCATAATAATAAAAATAATAATAATAAAAATCAAATAAATAAAAATTTATTCAAGTTGTATGATTTGATTTTTAGTTTTATTTTTGGAAACTCGAATTTCTATTGATTTCTATGACATAAAATTATGCTAAATTGCTAAATTCAATATCCGAGAGAATTCATTTTCTAGAGATCAAGATATGATTGACAGGAATCTCTGAAAATCAAATTCTCTTATTGGATATCGGACCCAAATGAATCCAGCATAATAAGACTTTGAATGTCGCCATTAACTAAACTGTTAATGCAACCATTCAACGCACATAATTTATACGTTATCCTATTTTTTTTTGTTCAACTAAGTATAGAATTTAAGAAAAGACAGATATACAGTTTTAGGTTAACGATAAAAAGAGAAGAAGAGAACTAGTAAAATTATTATAGTCAGTATCACGGAGAAAAACAAACCGTATTGATATTAACCTTAAAATCGTTTATTTTGAAACCATATATCTTTTACTTAAAATAATGAAAGAAAAATAATAAAAGACAATTTAGATATATATTTTTCAATACTACGTATTTACATCAAAATCTTTTATAAAGTTTTCCTTATCTTTAACAGTTTGAATTTCAACAAGACAAACATTTGGTAATATTTTTGTTTTTATATACTTTGATATTTTTCATTTTTTGAAATAATTAAAAAGTTGATCATATAATTGTTTAATTAATTAACTCAATCAATTTTCTCTGTATATTTCGCTTATTTAACTTAGAAATAGATATTTTTTGTAAACGATTTATGAATTAATAAGAAATAATGGAAAGCCGTAAACAATTGATTCGGACATATCAAAGAAAACCTTTCGTGCAAAAGCCTTTCGTAAATTTAATACCATTACCTGTTCGAATGATTGAAAAATATGATAAATATCCTGTGGAAAATGCGCAAAAATGTTCTGATAAAAATGGAACATCTAACGATTCCTTAAATTATGACCCATTTGAAACAACTTTCGATAGGCTTGCCAAAGAAGTAGTGTAAGAAAATTTATACTATTAGATAGATAGATATACTTAAATATATTCCTATTTATAATGTACTATTTATTTATCACTTCTTATTATTTAACTTTATATGTTAATATTAAAAAAAATTTTTTATACATTTTTATTATTTTTTAACATTTTTCCACTGGAATAATAAAATAAAATTTGATAGCATTTAATTTTCAATTATATAATAATTCTTGTTTTTTTTAATCTTGTTTTATTAGATAACAAATTATTAATAGAACAAAAATTGATAAAATATAATTATTTTATATGTCATATTTATGATTGATTTATATTTTTATGCAGTATTCCTCCTTTGCCACTAGACATAAATCAAAATGATTCATGGAATGGTAACAGTAGTGATAGCGATACCAACAATATGATAAGTATAAAATCTTCTAAACATGATGAATTCACTTTACTTACGTGCAATAGCATATCTGATTTATCACATAGAAACAATAAACTTGCTCGTAAATGCAAGAGACCAAGAAAGTATGAGTTAAATGCTATAACATCGAAAGAAACATTATCTAAAAAGATAAAAACAATATCGAAGACTAAAACACAATCAAAAACGAAAACACAGGTATGTATAAATTATGTAATATGACAATAAATAATTTATTCCTATCATATAGCATATAGCGTATGTATGCATATGCATAGATATTACTATTAATACATTGTAATAAACAGAGGCAGAAAAAACAAACAAGCAGAGTGCGAAAAAGAAAAAAGATAACACAAAATAAATCTAAAGAGTCTAATGAACAACAATCACGTTCGAAGTTTGATATAAATAATTTAAAAAATATAATATGCAAGGATGATGTTTCATACAGTGATAACATTAAACATCAAAAGATTTTAAGAATTAACGAAACGACAATGTTACAGAACACATTAGATGATTTTGTTGCAGATTTAAAATATATGTCAAATCATTTTAAAAACATCAAACCATGTTTCGTTAAATTAGATGATTGCATTCAGAACTATGTAGTAAATACTGAGAAAAGTGTGGCAGATAAAAATGAATTATTTGATACAAAATTTTTGCAGACAAATAAAGATATTTCTAAAGAAGTACATAACATTACTTCACAATCAGTTTCAATAGAATATAACAACGTTATTACGAACTTTAAGAATATATCGCTTAAATCATGTTCCGTGATGTTATGTGATAATATTGCTGGAAATTGTAGCGAGAAATGTATGAACAATTGTCTCGATATATGTGACTCATCCAAAACTATTTCTTGTTGCAATGACAATGTTCAGTTTGCTATATGCGCAAAAAAAAACAGTGAAAATATAATAAAAGATAGTTTTGTGAGAGTAGAAAGATTGAAGATAGAAGAGTTTGTTAAGAAAGACAATGTATCTTTTGACAAAAAAAAACGATATATTATTTCTAGTACTCCTAATGATAAACGCATTAAGCCTTCCTATTCAATATTGTTCTCTCCTATTGACACTAAAGATACATCACATTTGGAACAAAATTGCTCAATGATGATAGAGAAAGATGTTTCCAATGTATCGTATGATAAATATCCTAATAAGAAAATCCGTTTATCGATTGCACAATCAGAAGATTGTGAAATCAATGCTGCAAATATACAGGAACAACAAATGCAAGTTTCATTATCGTCACAAAATACGAGAATAAATGAAGATTTTATTATCAAGAGTGAAATATCTTTCGAGGAAAATATTCATACAGCACTTACGCAAGAATATGAAATGGAACATGATACAAAAATGGTATTTCCACCTTCTTTGAATATATTCGCAAATACCGATCAGTCACAGTCATTATTTAGTGATACGACAATATATAGTAATCACTCTACGCGAGACATAACTGAAAATGAAAGAAAAGAAAAAATTAATGAAATGGTAAGTTTTTCAATTGATTTACACTCGAAAATTTACATTCAAAGAAAAACTATTATTAAACAATAATTCAGATCCAATTGATACAAACTTGTAATATAAATTATTTTTCAAGGCACATATGACTATCCAAAGTGCAGATAATATAATACAAGAACAGAGTGATAACCAAGGAAATATTATGGCAGCATCTCTCAAGGATTTAAAAAAAGAAATTATTGGCAATAAACATAATTTATATGATAATCAAGATGATGATAATATTAATATTGACATGCTTACACAACTGCAAGATTCAATAAGAATAACAGCGAGAAAAATACAGTACTCTAATCTTAATATGCAAAACATTGCCGATAACTCTAATTATGAAAATACGCAATCAAATAATAAAATATTCCATTGTATTGCAAACAATGAAAAACCTAGCTTTGAAAAATTAGAAGTAAGCAAACTCGAATGTTTAAAAGATACGAATCTAAATACGCCTTTCTATCAATTTGAATCATTTGATTTGAATCAACAATATAGTGATAACACAAATAGAGAAATAGAAAAATGTCTTTTTTTAAAACCGGGTAAATCTTGGACTAGATCTTTATCAATATTAAGTAATATAAATGATGGATGTAATTTAGATAAATTAAGTATTGGCAAGGGAAAGAAATGGAGGAATAGTGTTAAGGATTTGTTGGATATGCAGAAACAAGGTAATTTTATATAGAATAACTGTATGTCAATAATAAAATATCAAATAACTTTGCATAACTGTAAAACAGTCAAAATGAAATTTTTCATTATTTTTATATTAAATAGTATAAGTAATAATATAGTACATATATGTTGACTGCATATTGAATTTATATCTATGCGAAACAATCTAGGAAAGATAATTTAATTTGTTAAATGTCATTTGACAAATATTGATCAATGAGATCTCATAAATAAGATAAAATCTTTTCGATTTTATATAATTTTTTAATTTATTATTTAACTCTCAATGCATTATATATTTGTTATGTATTGTATTTTAAACGTTCAATATCTCAAAATATAATTTTTACATTAATAAGATGAAATCGATTGAGTTTAGAAAAAATTTTTACTTTGGTTCTTCAATAAATGGATGTGCAAATGCAATATTTCTAAGCGATATATTTATTGTATATAGCTATTAGAATTGTACTGATAATTATACAAGAATTTTTTATTTTGTTTTGCGAAACAAAACAATAATACTGATATTTACTCAATACAGGATTGGATGTATCGAATACATCGTCGTTCGATATCAGTAAGCATAAAACATTTAATTTTACGAACCACATTAAATTTTCCAAAAGAAACTCGGTGCGAGTTGTACTTAACAATACGAATGCTAAACACGACGTGCAAGATACATTATTTCTTGAAGCATTTGGGATATCGGCCAAAAATTCTTCAAAATCGAAACTATCACGTAAGTATTTTTATTTTGATATTCACAACATGGTTTATTCCTTCTTTATTATATATCGTATATACATGAAAATATTATTATGGATGTCTTATAATATAAACTGCACAAATATTTCCATATACAGATCAGACAGCAAAACACGATTTCATCAGGAAACGTTCTACCGCGAAAGATGTCGTCTTAAAAAAATGTTTACAACAGTGTTATTTGTCTTTTTCAGAATGTTTTCCCGATTCGTATGTAGATTCTTATATAAATTTTATTTTTTTAAATATATTTTTGTCATTTATATGTATGTTGAGTATACCAATGCCATTACAATCGTTGTTTTATCAATATATAGATACCTAGAACATTGCCGTAAAATTGGTGAAGGCGTTTATGGGGAAGTTTTTCTCTACGATTATGATAACAAAAGATCTGTTATAAAAATTATTCCTATAGAGGGTAAAGAATTAATTAATGGTGAACCGCAAAAGAAATTTAATGAAATATTATCGGAAATTGTAATTGCAAAGTGAGTTAATCAATTAATATATCATAATTAATCACGTGCAGACGTGCAGTCGTCTCATCTCTTATCGCAAACAAAAATTATAAAAGGAATTGTTTACAGAGAATTAGATAATCTTAGACTAAACGATACATATAAAACTACAGGATTTGTAGAAGTCAAAAGTATTAAATGTATTATTGGAAGATATCCGGAAAAACTAGTAAAGCATTGGAATATTTATGATGAAGCGAAGACATCCGACAATGATTGCCCACTAATATTTGGTGAAAATCAATTGTATATTGTTTTTGAACTTGGTCATGGTGGCGAAGATCTCGAAGCTTTCATTTTTCAAACTGCGGAAGAGGCCTATAGCTTATTTTTACAAGTTAGTTGCTTACATTTGCCTTTCTCACTCTTTTCTCTCTTTTTCTCCCATTCATTTTCTCTCTTCCATTTTCTTTTCTGACGATTGTTATTATTATTCTTTATTTATTTTCATTCTTTTATAGATTGTATTGGCATTAGCAGTTGCAGAAAAAGCGTTTGAATTTGAACATAGAGATTTGCATTGGGGTAATGTATTGATATCTAGAACAAAAGATAAATATGTATATTACAATCTGGATGGAAAAGAAATCAAAATCACAAGCAAGGGTGTAAAGGTATGTGCTTTTAATATTAATTGCTGCTATAATATTGATCAATTTTTTTTATATTTTATTGATATTTAGGTATCTATAATTGATTTTACTTTATCAAGAATGTTGTACCAAGAATGTTGTATATATAATGATCTTGCATTGGATCCGGCTCTATTTACCGCTCATGGCGAATATCAATTTGAGATATATCGTCTTATGCGTGACAAAATCCAGTAAGTTCGTGTGTGTATATATATATATATTTTAATTTCGCTAGTTTTCTCAGATAATTTAACAAAAAGAGGACATAATTGACTACTCGTTGCTTTTGATGCGATAATAAGGGTAATCTAGAGTCAAAACTATATATGCTCGATTATTTATGTTAATTTCAATCTTGTAAATAAATTAAAATTTGAAATCCTAAACATTTTTGGATAAGATAAAAAAAAAGAAAAAAAAATGGCAAAAAAATGTTTCATAACATAATGAGTTGAAACGTACATGATAATATAAAGATCGCCAGTTCGATATTATTCTACATACTATCTCTTTTTTTATTTAATATGTTAAAATATATACAATATTTTTTAATACTTCAATATGTAAAAATGAATATTTGCTAAAATTAGCCATATTTGCATATAACTAGAATATTTTTTAATAATTTGTATATACACTATGAAAAATATGAAATGTGCGGTAAAAATGAATAAAATAAATGAAATATTTTTTTCATTAACAAAAACCTTTCATTATCAACATTTTATTTTTTAAAGATTTTTAAAAATTTTCCGTAGAATAAAAAAATCATTATAAAAGACGATTCAAACATATGTATATCTTTGAAGATTGACATTATCTCATATAAAAAATAAACGATAACAGTGAAAAATAAGATATAATTGATTGTAAATAACAATTCTAACAATCGTTAAAATCAATTTCGTTTTAAGAGTGCACAAAGTTTTATTGAAAAAGTGAACATTTAGAATTGTTTTATAATCGTTGGAAAATGGATGCAATGTAAAAGATTATTGACGAATATGAGATAAGAAATAAATGTAAAAAATTATTGATGAATATGAGATAAGAAGTCGATAACAAAAAGGAGAATACTAAATTTACTATAAAAATATTTTTATAGTAAATATTTTATTTAAGATTTTCTATGATTTATAAAATATAAGTTAAACGCAACTTATAAGTTTGTTTTCCAAAATATTGGAAAATTCAGATATTATAAAGAAACCAGTGCAAGTGATTTTCAAAAACGTTTGTATCCGATATTTTTGACTCTATATTATTTCTATTAAATTTCATCAAAATTGATGAATAATTAACTATGTTCTCTCTTTATACATGGATTTTGATTTTAATCATATGCTCATATACAGGAATAATTGGCAAAAATTTGAGCCTTATACAAATATTTTGTGGTTACATTACATTTTGAACAAGATGATTACGATGGTGAGATATAAAAGGAAGAACTTGAAAATACATAAACATGCAATTGCTCAATTAAAAGAATTAAAAAATTCAATTTTAAATTATGACAGTGCATATGACTTCGTAATGGACTCCAATAATATTGCATGTTCATGATATACGTGAAAGAATTTCAATAATTTTTAATATTCAGTAATTAAAGTCATACATATGTAGAAAAATAATCTATTATATTACTATTATATTACTATTAAGCGAAGTATAATAATTTGACATTTTATTATTGTATTATATACAATTGTATTACATACAATAAAAAAAGATTAAGCAGTTTTTCGTTTCCGCATTTCTGATTACACAGGTTATATATAGATACAATTTTATTTTTTTTTTAATTATTTTTTTGTTTTACAACATTATTTTCTATCATATAATTTAATTATCTATTATATAATATATAACTATCTAGCAAATAAAAGAAATTTTGTTTTTTATATTCTAATAAAAAATTTTTAATTTATATTGTATATTAATTGATTTCAATATAAATGAACAAACTTAAAGTTGTTTTTCTCTTGTTTTTTCCAAACATTCCTACGTTTACATCAACTCAATATTACCCTGATATTTTATTTGAAGTTTTAAGAGTTATTTCTTTTGAAGTTAATCCTCATATCATTATGCAAAATCATTGAGACTATGCATAGTATGACTCTTCCAAAGATCAATGAAGTTGAAATTGTGCCATTAGAGGAAATGTTTGCTGGTATTGTAGAAATTTGTCTCATTCAGCCTTATGCATATGCATGCATATACAACGATGTAAGATATGTAATTATAAAAATGATTGCATATTATTAGCATATTGTAACATGGATCCTGTATCTCAGCAAATGGGTGTATTGCACATTCCGCTTTCACAAAGCAATAAATGGTTGATATCCGCGGGCATATTAGATATGGTTAAATTAACAACTACAGATACTGGTCTTGCCTTCTTTAAGTTTCGCAAACGAGCTTTGTCATATGACGAATATCTGATTTATTTAAAAGATTTGGCCAGATCTTATGATTTAGATCTTGAAGACATGAAATATCGAATGCAGATATGTGGCAAGCCTTCACCCGTACATAATACAAAGACGAAATAAATACATTCAAAAATAAAGTATGTGTATGTATATAGATATACGTGCATAACTATTTACATGTATGTAGGTAAACACGCACTACGTTATTTATATTAATTTTTTTTAGCTAAATCTATTTCTCCAATTTTATACATTATTTATAACTATTTTTTAATAATCTATATTAAAGTTTATATTTAGAACCTGATTTTCCATCAAGAATTCAATAAGAATTTATTGCTTACAAATTTTGGTAGAAGTAAATGTGATGAAGTTTTGGAAAATGACGTAGTTAAAAATTAAAGGAAGATAGATAAGAAACATTTTTTTAATTAACATACTCAACTTATTAGTATTTTAACTAATCAAAACAAATTAAAATTTTTAAACAACATATATTAATATATCAATAACACAACTTAATTTAATATCTCGAAATATATATTTATATTTAATATATAATATTTATAATTCTGTTCCTGTAAATTTTTTAACGTACACAACAGTAATAATAGTACGTACTCCATAAACGCACTCGATAAATAAATAGACCGACGCACAAATTAAATCCGTAAAAATAAAACAGTTTACAATTTATACAATATTATACACTTCTATATTACTCGATCGTAAGGCATTGAAATCACAAAAGGGCTTATTGCATGCAACGTTTTTTTAAAGTTGACAAGAAGAAAGAATTCATTTTTATAACATAACACTTTATACACCAATTTCAAAATTGCTTCCTGTCCTTTTGTGTTTCTTTAAGTATCAAAATAAAGTATCAAATAAATCAGGAATTAAATATAAAAATAATAATATATAGCAATAAATTATATTTAATTATATTCAATTATTAGCAAAAAACAAAATTTTCAAGATATCCGAAATTCCCCAAGTTGAGATATAGGCTACTACTTTCAAATATATTCTATTATGCATTAAATTTGACAAGTTTCCGTAAAGCTTCAATTGCGTATTTCATCTATTTTAGATAATACTGCAGTTATCTTCATAAACAGCTATATATTATGCTGTATCCATTTTAACGCATTTCTAACATTAACGAGCGTTACTCTGCTAAGAAAACTTGCGATTAATTGATACTCCGGCATTGTACGTCTTTCGTAAGAACATGTCAAGGGGCTTGATTTATGTCTATCGATATCAGTAACAGGAACTGATTTCGTATAAACGGATGATCCATATGATGAAGACAACTTTCGTCCCTCGCAAAGAACTTTTGTGGTCAAACATAAAAGCCATTGCATAACCTGCGTTGCATTAAAATTAAAAATTTTTTGTAATGAACTTTAATTTATTATGCCATATTTGTATATCTTATAATATATTGTATACATTTACCTCATTGCTCGATGGTAGGCGTCCTTCACTTTTCAACCACGAATTAGGTGCCCATAGATACAGCTGCATTACAGTCGCCGCCAATTCGCTATCAAGTCGCTACACATATTGAAATAATTTTAATATTGGAACATTTTTTGGACTTTGTTTCTCTTACAAACCTTGTATAAATTTCTCGATAATATATTTTTTATAATTGCATTAATAATTGGCGGTACATTAGCCGGTAGTGCAGGAAGCATATCCTCCGTATAGTTGTAATTATTTAAATTAATTCTCTCGCTCTTTTCACCATAAAATGGATTTCGCATACCAAATATTTCGTATGCTATAGTACCTGCCGTCCAAAGATCGGCTTTGCTATAGTTAATGCTTGTAAAGGGACCTGGCTCTGCTGTTATCACCTCTGGAGCCATTAATGCCACATTGCCACCTTTGTCGATATCTTGAACATTGTAAGGCAGATACAATCCGTGATCTTTATCGGCTAAACAGCAGCCAAAATCAGTCACAACTAATGATGGACAATTATCAGTCTCTTCTGACAAATCCAATAAGATGTTGTCACTTTTTAAATCTCTAATTTATAAATATAAAACAAAAATATTAAACAAATATCTAGCAGCTTTCAAAAGTAATAACATATAATAGATAGGCAGATAATAATTTATTTACCGATGCGCTATACCATTTGTAGTCATGTGAACTATCGCTTCCAGAAGTTGAGCAAATAACAATATTGACATTTGCGTCTTAATATCTCGATTCATTACGTATTGTTTTAATGTTACATCGTATCTAAAATATTGATATGAATGTTCAATATTACAAATGTATTAAATACATAATATAATTATATATAATTTTGTTGGATTCAACAATACCTTTTCATTACTAAAAACAGGCTCATATTCCTGCCCGATCCATTGGGATTAATTCTTGCTGGCAAAGCATCAGGATACATTCTCCAAGAATCAGATAGCATTGGTATTCTGTCAGCAAAAACATAATACATTGCTATGATATTTGGATGGATTGGCAGCATTGCCTTCTTTTGCATTAGTCCATGTTCCCAAGCAGCTACTTCGTTATTTTTGCAATATTTTCTAGTTGGCACTGTTTCTTTGTGCATAGCTCTCAAAATAGCTGCAGCATTAGATTCCGCATCGTAATTAAACATCATTTTTATAGCTAATGGAAATGCACTTGCATCTTTTTCTTCAACATCGATATTCATGTCATTATTTTCTGTTATATCTTGTGTAGCATCTACAAAACGTGCTGCATATACGACAGCGGAACATCCTTTAGCAATAATAGGTCCAATCACAAAATCTTGTAAAGTTACAGTATTCTCATTAGGCAGAATAATCTGACAATTTATGTCACTTTCTGATATATTCCATTGTAATTTAGAAACTGCTTCCTACAAATGCAAAATATCACAAATCAAAAAACTATATATATATATATATATATAATTCATTAAATTTGAACTTACCCGAATTTCCCAACATACTCCTTCCAGTTCATCATCCTTAGTCAATATTCCTGTACCTGATGCTAATGATACACCAACGAGAGCAAAAAATGGTGCAGAATCTCCAAAAACTAATCTGCTTGCTGTACGTCTTCGTAAATCTGCTGCAAGACTATTAGTTACTCGTTTCAAGATGTTGTCAACAAAAATACGCCGAGCATGTGCTCCCAAATAACGAAGTTGTCCTCTCGTACTCCATACATCATTATTCCAGCAAGGAAGGCCACTGCTTCGAAATTCACCTATTATAAATAAAAAATCCAATAAAATTGGTGCATACAATACTTTAACATTCACCAATTATAATTACAAAGAAACATTTTATGAAATATTTATAGATTATAGATAAAATAATATTAAACTTTAATAACAAGAATTTACGCAATCAACAAACACTATATTAAATTATATAAAAATATGTTAATCATAATGGATTACCGATAAAATTTCATTCATTAGTTTAGTTTTCATCAGGAAGATAACTGATTTACTATTTGATGAAATTTCCTTGGAAGTTATATTCGATCTTGACAACGAATTCAAATTTAACAATTTAGAAAAAAATTATAAATGGCGTACATGACGTCAGTGCAGAGATCACAAGCTTCGCTATTTTTCATCAATCAAATGCAGTACTCAGTGCAATTATCTTCGAATTTTATTTTTATAGTAGATTTTAGTAAACACTGACAGATCTAATTTACCTATCTGCACAACGTGTATCTTGTCGAGATGCTTGTCCGTATATCTGTTTGAGTGGAAGCGCTCGTTGTTTCGTAATGAGCGTAATATGATGCGACCATTTTGCATTAACCGGTGGACTGCAGTCCGAATTGACATTTCTCCACTCTCTTGGACTGGAAGGGCCCAACGGGCGAACCCATGCAACAAATAAGCTTTAAAAGCCGATGGAAGAGTTGACACTAAAACCTCAATTTTCACAAGATTCTGTATCATCTGCGCGACAAAACAATAAACCCGATGTTATCCGATACTGCCCGACATCTTCCGATACTGTTTGATAAATGCATACAAAATTCTAAAACGTATATGTGTGATTTGCGTGGCGTAGAATGAAATTGAAGCTGGGAACGGCCATCCTATCGTTTCTTTTTTTTTTTCAAATATTTCACATCTTATTAGATTGTTTATACTTATTTTACTGTTTTTTACTGCTAGTACATTAATTTATTTGTTATTAAATATAATCATTGACTATACAAGTATAGACTAATAATCATCCTTATTTTTTCCATAAATAGTGCTAAAGAAAAAATCCAATTGAATTAATTAATATTTCAAAGATTTAGTATAATCAAAATAACCAAGAAATGGAAATTCAAAGTATCAAATTTATAGTTAAGTATCAAATCCTGTAAAGTAGAATCAAAGGTGAAAATAAAATATATTTAGAGTAAATAAAAGTCAGTGATAAAAAAGTAAGAGAAAATAAATATGAATCGTAAAAATATAAAAATATGAAAATTGTGAAATGTAATATTTATTCACATATGATTACTTGAAAAAAAAAGTTTTTATACAAGTATGTCTAACAAAATTATCATATTCTTTCAAAAGAAAAGTTTTATTCTCATACAAAAATATATGTATTTTAATTTTATTATACATCTAAGTATTTTAAGTATTCTAATACGATTAATTTTATTCATTCATATTTATGATTTTTGAATAACTTTATGATAATACATATGTAATAATTTTATAGTATATTCATCAAAATTTATAAAAATCATATATAATTTTAAGTTTTTAAGTACATCACTTATTATTTGTATATTTATGTTTTTAGATTTTAATTTATTTTTCAATTTATACATTATAAATCTTTTTAGCATTGAAATATGGCAAAAAATCTGTCTGCAAATCTTAAAAATCATTTTGGAATAGTATATTGAAATTTCGATTCCATATTCTCAATTTCTATTTTCAATTACAAATGCAAATGAATACTAAATTAACAATAAGTTAATAATAAGGATAACGATAATATAAAAAATCATGCAATGAAAATTATATTATTACTGATCCATAAATGTCATCTTTGGAATTGTTTTTCCAACTTTTCTGATTGAATTATTAAATCAATATATAATTAGTTTTTTTTTCAGGGGGAAAGAGAGAGAGGGAGAGAAAGAACGAGAAATAGAAGGGAACGGAAGTCAAAACGGCATAGATTAAAACTAAACAGATTAAGTTAATAGTTAAAATAAGGCAAAATAAGAATAACATAAGATAGACATAAGTTGGTAGTAAGTAAGATAAATTAATATAAGATAATTATAAGTTAGTTATAAGATAATTATAAATATGATAATTGTAACTTAGTGGTAGTGTAGCTAGAGAAGTAAGGAAAAAGAAGGAAGTAAAAACAAGGATGGAATAGGGAAGAAAAAGATGTGTGTACGGATAGAGAAGAAGATAGGGATTGTGGAGAGAAGAGAGAAGGAGTTGTATACAAAAGGAAAATTATAACTCCGTTTGGGGAATAATAAATAAATTGAGGATCAATATATATATATATATATATATATATATATATATAACAATATATATACAAATTATATATATAAAATTATATATATAAAATTAGGGGATTATATATATAAAATTGGTTTTTACCTTTAAATCCAAATACCTATATTCGATTGATACTTAATCACTCAGTTGCAAGTGATTACCCAATGCTGTCACCCAAAGCTTCATTTTTGAAGATTTATTGTATTAATTTTCATAGATTGTTCATAGATTAATTATTTCTTCTTGTAAATCACTTTCTATTGATCTGAAATAATAATATAAAAATGATAAATACGATAAATAATTAATCCTTTTCTAAAAATAAATTACATGCATGGAAATTTAGATTTTATTTTTATTAAATTTGATCTTGAAAAGATGCAATTTGGATATTTTGTTCGGTTTAGACATCTATGCATTTTCTCTCTCTCTCTCTCTCTTTCTCTTTTATTCAATTATTATTAAAATGAATAATGCTTTAATTAATTTTTCTTGATGTAGATTGGAAATTTACATACAAATGAATGAAAAAATCATTTATTTTTTAAAGCCATAATATATTTTTTTTAATTATTTATTATTCAATTTATTCTTATAATATTATTGATAAAATATTAATTAAAATAAAATAACAGTTAAATTATTACAAAATAGATCAAATATTCTAGGATAGATTTTGCAATTGCTTATATAGAAAATATTTTATATTATTTTCATCATATTCTTATTCATATGACTAATTTTTTGAAAAGCTATGAATATTTAATATAATTTACTTAAAAAATATATAAATATAAGTATGTATGTAAAAAATATAAATATAAGTATGTAATGTTATTATATAATTATTACTTTTTCGCAAGAGAAATTTAAAATTCACGAAAGTCTTTTATTCCTGCAAATTAGATACGTTAAACTGCATCATAAAACTTAGTTTCTTTCTAATCAATTAGTAATTTCAATGTTACAAAATATCATGGCTTATACTCGATATGAAATTAACAATAGCCTTCCATATTTTAATAATTAAAGGTTAAATCAATTTATGAACTTTTAAAAAAAGTGATAAAAAAGAATATACATAAAAATAATACTGTTATGAAAAAAAAAACATAAATTGAAAATATTTCTTTATACACATAAATTTTATGACAAATAATGGGAATAAATAGACCATCATAATAACTAATAAAAATTAAATTTCTTTCTGCCAATTATTGAAGATACCATAAATAAGAAATGAGATGAGATTTACGAATTACGTGAAAGAAATATGTTCCATTTATAAAATTGTAATTTCATTCGTATTAACATCTTAAACAGTACGAAGTTTAAAATCAAGACATAGAATGTCTTGATATACCGATTTTCAGTACATTAGTACTGATTACTTGAGACTTTTTTCAATGTTACTATTTATATATTTTTCAAATTGATTATAACTGTATTTATTAATAATTACTTAATATATATTAATTATAAAAGTGGTTTAAATCAAACAATTCATTTTTAATTTAAGATTTTATTTAAGATTATTTAAGATTTAAGTTAAAGAGAAATTATTTGAAAATAAAAATTATAATTTAGGTTATTTTCATAATTATGAAAGAAAAATTTAATTTAAAATATATATCAATAATTAGAATATAGTATATTTAGAATTTAATTTTCTTTTTATTTATATACTTTTTTAAATATCAGTTATATACTTATTATTTATATATTTTTCATAATATATTTTTATATAAGTTCAGTAAATTATAATTATTTATTAATTTATAAATTAGCCTTTATGCATACCAGCACATGCGCATAACATTCAAAGTATTATACAGTGTCTAATAAGAATGTACTCATGAGTTCATGAACGAATAGAATTTAATAAGCTGAACAGAGGAATCTTTTACTGTTTCGCTAATTTTGCAATAAACATAAAAATAATAAAAGGATTATTCGTTAATAATTATTTACAATTCAGTAGCAATCATATACTTAACACATGTAAACATGCGATAAGAGAGGTGATGAAACTTCATTATTATCCTTTCCTAATATTTTTCAGTAATCATGAATACGTCTAATATTTTGCCATCTGAACACGCAAAATGCACTCTTCGCAAATCTTAATCAATAACTTTTCATAATTGTTGCAAAGATTGGAAAATAGTATAACTGAACTTCTGTTCAGTTAAGTTCTATTCGTTGGTAAATGCATGATTATTCTTTATTAGACACTCTGTATATTTTGTCTCGTATTTTTTATCTCAATTTCTTGGTATGCATCATTTATTAAGAAGATTCCTGGCTAGCAATATAGTATTATATGCGCGAATTCTTAACCATATTATTTCTAATACGAATGCATTGGAGCATATAAAGGTGGATTGGATATGTGAGGTAACGCGAGAAACCTGTTTTAAATATTGTGTTTATAAATTTATAAACTTATGAACTTACAACTTATGAACTTATTAACTTATGAATTTATATTTGCGATCTTTCAATTTGTCATTGCCAGCTAACACGATTACATACGTAAGAATAGATAGATATTTCTTAAGCGAATCTTTGCCTTTCATTTAATTTTATTATATTGTCAATTATATATATTATTATATTGTTAATTATATATATTACACATTTCTATTACACATAGAAAATTATTATCGCAATGTATACATGTATTGTTATTTATATTTCTTAAAAAAATTTTATAAAAATTTTATAAAAATTAATATGTTTGCTGCTGAGCAAAATGCCAAATTTGCTGGAGTGAAAATTCTATTATTAAGAGCACATAATGCTTAAATTTTATATGATATAATATGACATAATATGATAGATCATATTTATTGTAAGACAATATGTAATCATTATTTTATTGTATCATGTTATTTTAGATAATTTTATTAATATAATATTATTAACACTAAATTATTATAATAACCTTATTAATACTAAATTGTAAAAATATAGAAATTATAAAATTATAGATTACTGTTTATGAACTTAATATACTTTTATCAAATGATTGCTATCAACCTCCAGTTGGCTTCTAGAAGTGAAATTTGTAATCTGATTTAATCTTATATGAATCTTGTAAGGTCAATACTATCAATATTAACAAATACAATATTATTGATTGTATAGATAATTTTGGTAGATTGATATAGAATATTCATAGTGATCTGGACTTTTTTATTTTAAGACATTAGAAATTGCTGTGTGATAAAGATATTGATAATAATATAATATTGATTATATGTGGAAGATAGATTAATATTTTCATAAAGACATATTAATATAGTTTCATTGATAAATCCTGATAAATGATATAATTACAGAAATAATCTCATATAGTGAAATTATTGTTGCATACTATATTACTGATATAATATGTTTGATCAATATATCTTGTCAATATTGGCAATATAAGCTATATTAATAAAACTTTTTTTTAGGATAGCTTATTTTTTTATGCAACAAGATAGCAAATTGATAATACCAAATAAGTATAATCGTGATAATATTAATAAAATGTGTGGAATTTGGGCACTATTTGGATTGGATACACAACCTTTGACCTGTATTTGCGAAAATTTCGACAAAATATCGCATCGTGGTCCAGAAGCTTTTAAAATAGAATTTGATAGTAGGGTCAAGGTATGTTGTCTTCATAATCAGAATTCTTGCGTCATTTAGATATCCTTTTTAAAATAGATTTTGATAATTGAGTCAATGATTTCTTAACTAGAATTAACGTCATCATTTAATTTAATTTAATTTAATGTATTAAATTAAGTAATTTAATTTATGAAGTTAAATTATTTATTATAATTTAATTAATCGAATTTATTATTGTTAGTTAAATCTTTATTTAAAATGGAAATGGAATCGAGATATGAGATCGAGATATCATTGGAAATGAGATATGATAATAAGATATATTTTCTTTACAATTGGGATTCTATAAACTAATTTTCTGTTTAAAATGAAATTTAGTCTTTTGCTATGTCTAAAACTACATTTAAAATTATGCATAATTATAATGAACAAACTATATTATAAGAATTTCTGTTAAATTTTCTGAATAATATAAAATTGAATAATATGATAAAATTGAATAATATAAAAATAATATAAATATTATTATATCAGATTATATGAAAGAAGTAAAAATAAAGTGAATATTTTATTCATAGAAATAAATATCAATATCTCTTTATTCATAAAAACTAATACTAACTAGAGTTAATATAGTAAATATTATTTATTTTTTTCAAAATTTTATGTATCTGATTTAAATTACTGATTTAAATCAAATTTTGCCTATTATTAAAATTTTTATCATCTTAGTTATATTTTTCTTTTTATGGGATAACATATATTACAGAATGGATATTTAGGATTTCATAGATTAGCCATAGTAGATGCTTTATATGGAATGCAACCAATGAGAATACATAAATATCCACATCTTTTTCTCTTATGTAATGGAGAAATATATAATTACAAAACAGTAATGTATACATTTTTTTTCATTGAATATTTATATATGATATTCAAATAATATAAGTTATGTATTATAGGTAGGAAATCAATATGGTTATGAATATGTTACTAAATGTGATGTAGAAGTTATTATGCATTTGTATGCTCATGATGGTTCTGACAAAGTTGCTCAATCCTTAGATGGTGTATTTGCATTTTGTTTGATGGATGTCAAAAAAAGAAGGCTTTTGATAGGCAGAGATCCATTTGGTGTAAGACCTTTATTCAGATTACGTTCTGATAATGGACAATTAGCTATTTCTTCGGAGAGTAAGGTACTAATATTATTATTTATCTAAATATTATTAATATTATCAATTAAATAGTATATTCATTATTAAAATTATAAATACAATTATAAATACAATTACTATAAAACATGTAATAAATTTTAGGGTTTAATGGAAATAGTAAAATGCATAAACAGTAGCTGGACACTGGAACCATTTTCTCCAGGGCATTATGAGGAATATGAAATTTTGCATGATGGTCGAACAAAACTTTTAAGAAATGTCAATTATTATAAGCTTAGTGATAAACCTTCTTTCAAGGTGCACATACCTTGGACTGGTAAGTAAACGAAATTTTATTAATATACTATATAAATATTCATAATTTAATTCTGTGCCTTATATTATAGCTCTAGATCCAAAAGACATCTATAGCAATATACGAAAGCTACTTTCAGCAGCTGTGGAAAAACGATTAATGACTGATAGGCGAATAGGATGCTTATTATCAGGTGGATTAGATTCTAGTTTGATCGCAGCTTTGTTGATGAAATATGCTAAAGAATATAATCTGCCATATAAAATACAAAGTTTTGCAATAGGTATGGATGATAGTCCAGACATTATCGCTGCCAGACAGGTAAGTTAAAATTTCCTATTTTATGCTTTCTTACTGATCAGAAAGCTTAATTTTTATGTAGGTTGCAGAATATATTGGAACTGAGCATCATGAAATTATTTTCACGCAACAAGATATAAATGATGTACTGAATAAAGTTATTTATACTTTAGAGACATGCGACATTACTACTATTCGAGCTTCAATCGGGTAAGATGAATCTCTTATCAAGAAATATTTTATTTTAATGATTTATTTTTCAAATCATTCATTACGAGTTTAATCATTCATTACGAAAAATTCTAAGACAAAGTTAATAGTATTATAAAGATGACTAAAAAAATACTTTTCTTTAAGAAATTTACTTTATTGTTACAATAACAATATATTCTATACATGATATTAAAAAATAATAAAGAAATCTTTTTATTTACAGAATGTATCTTCTTTCGAGATACATAAAACAAAACACGGACACAACTGTGATTTTTAGTGGAGAAGGTGCGGATGAATTAGCACAAGGCTATATTTATTTTAGAGATGCGCCTAATGCAATAGATGCTCACAATGAATCTCTTAGACTATTGAAAGATATATATTTATATGATGGTTTAAGAGCTGATAGAACAACTAGTGCTTTTAGTTTAGAACTCAGAGTTCCATTTTTAGATATTCAATTCACAAATTATTATTTATCGTTAGATCCTGAGAGCAGACAACCTCAAGGTATAATATCAATTTAAATAATATAAAAATAAAAAAGAATAATAATACAAAAATGAAAGATTAAATTAGTTAAAATAAAAAAAAACATTGATATTTAATAAAATAAACATATAAATACATATATGTACACACACACACACACACACACACACACACACACACACACACACACACACACACACACACACACACACACACACACACATGCGTGTGCACACATGTATACATGTGACATGTGTATATATATATCTATATATACACATATTATTTATAGATGGAATTGAAAAACATTTATTAAGATCTGCATTTGATGGAACTAATTTATTACCTGTCAACATACTTTGGAGACATAAAGAAGCTTTCAGTGATGGTGTTGCTTCGATGAAAAAATCTCTGTTTCATACAATTCAAGAAATCGTTAAAAATAAAGTTCAAGATGCAGATATGGATGAAACTTTTGTTAAATATCCTCATTGTACACCAAAGACAAAAGAAGCCCTTTATTATAGGTAACATGCATTTCAACCAGAATTTTCTATTCGATTTAATAATATTATATTTCTGTTTATTAGAATTGTCTTCGAGTCATATTATAAGGGACAAGCGAAAAGTTTTATGCCATATTTTTGGATGCCGCGTTGGGTGAGAGGAGTTACTGATCCGTCGGCAAGATTTATTACGCATTATACTGCAAATATTGATAAAAATGTCGGCTAAAATACAGTTTAAACAAGTTTCTTATATATATATATACATCATATATATTATGTACAAAATTAATTTTATTTTAAAATGAATATATTAATAAACTTAAAAATATTTTTTATTAAATATGAAAAACATTTTATTTTTATTATACGTATTTGCGAATTTTAGTTTTACATTACTAGAAAAAAAACTATATCAAAATGAGGAATTGTCTATACCCCTGGTGGGACTCGAACCCACAATCCCCGGTTTAGGAGACCGATGCCTTATCCATTAGGCCACAGGGGCTGTATAGTCTGTTTCAACATAGAGAACTTTTCTTTCATAATTGTTTGATATTTTTTAAAAACAATATATTTTATAAATGTAAAAGATAAATTGAAATATTTTATAATTTTAATTTAACAATATTAGTGCTTTACTTAAAGAGAAAAAAAAATTTATCCGATTTGTTTTTATCTAATTAGATTTTACATCTTCCTATCACGTTTCAATCTCATAGATTTTTTTATTGATAACAATTTCGAAAATATCTTATTTTGAAATATAAAAAGAAATTCAGAAATCGTATGTAGTTCTATCCTGTTTTTTCGATTAACAATCTAGTAAATGATATCAAGATCATCATCTTCTTAAGTTAAAATTTATCAAAATTCGAATAGTTATAACTTTATAAAAAATAAAGAACTATAATTCAGGAAAAATGCGAGAGAGCAAGCTTTATTTTTAATATCTAAATAAAAGTTTTTTTTGAAAATTATTTATTATATACACACAATTTTTTACAAATAGTAATTCAAATAGCATATTTTCTTTTAATTTCTAAAATTTTTTTAATGAAACTTTGTTAATTTATCATTGCTTATTAAAGCGAAAATATCTGTTTTTCAGAATTTTTTATTAAAATGAAATTAAATTAGTCTGAAATTTCCGCTTTAAAGTACAAAAAGTTGATTTGTACAGATATTAGATGCATAGAGACTGTTCATCATAAAAAATCATGAATAAAAATAATCAAAGATTGATACTGAAGCTTTATGATAAAACTGTAATATTTGCAAGATTTTAAATAGTTGAATTGAATTTTGAAAAAACAAGGATATGTTTGTATTTAATATTTCATTAAAAATTGTATGCAGAGTATATTTTTTTAAATTCAAATTCAAGTTGCATAAATATTACTATCATAATTATATTACTATCATGTTGTATCCACCATTCGCTCTTCGCGTCTCATGAATATAGGAAATATATTTCTTATATCTATGATCTTGACTTGTTTCTCGATAGCATTGGATGTAGAAAAAGATGGACATCGCGAGTGAAAAACACTAAATAACTTTTTAAATGGCCAATAAAGAGAATTGGTGATTGAATGGTATTTTATTATTGTATTAAATGACCAAGAGTTATCTGTTTTATCGACAGCGTGTTATTTTATTTACATTTCTATTTTTATTGACTATATAGAATTACAAATCTTTTTCCAAAATTAAAATTTATATCTAAATGCAGGCCGGTGCGATTTTAGTTTTGTTGCAAAAAAGTTATGAAGTTACAATCCAATTTAAATTAATTATAAATCAACATTTCGTATAGATTTCATTATTTTTATGAAAAAAATAAGATTAGCCTGCACGTTATAAAATAGAATAATTGTTAAAAACGAATCCAGTAATATAAGAAAGAAAAGTAGCTTTGAAAATGTGTACATGTATGCGCGCGCGCCTGCGTGCAGGGTTATATAATATAACATAAATAATTAATTTGCAAATATCGCAATATTGCTACAATTTTTGAATTTGGAAAGAAAAAAATATATTATAAGCGAAATTACTGGACGAAAGTTATATAACAAAGATAGAATTGTAAAACAGAAAACATCCGGGTGATGAATTCTTTGTCTTGCTAACAATCTATTACAATATATATTTTCAAGGATTTATTCTTCTAAAGATTTTACTTTCAAGATTTTTCTGATTTACAAACTGATTTGATAATTAATGCGCATTTATATGCATTTTGATATTATAGGATTTACTGAATACGATATGTACATTGTAAAATATTTAAATTATATTCTTATTGTTATTATAATTTTTGTAATTATCTATAAAAGCAATGCAAACGTTATCATAACTAATATATCTAGGAATGAAAAATGTATTATACCTATTTTTTGTATGTTTTTTATGTATATATAACTGTACAACTTTACAAGTACAATATAACTTTATTTATATAAAATACAAATTATATATAATACTTCATATTTTGTCATATAATATTTTATGTAAGTATACTTCATAATTTAGTATAAATATAGTACTTATATATATAATACAAATTTATATAYATATATATATATATATATATATATATATATATATATATATATATATATATATATATATTGTTCAGTTAACATCTTTAATTGCATCACCGTCTTTTAAGTTGGAATCGTTAGTTATTAAAACGTGATAAGACGGGCTATTTTGCGACTCCAGATGGATTGAGTAGCTCGGGAAGGAGAGAAAAAATATGGTATCGCATATTAATGAATAAAACCATCATAATCTTAACAATGATGACACATCGCGGCTTTTTTTGTTTACGAGAAAAGACGATGGCCTATAAAAATATTATAAATATATAAATGTATATGTAAGGATCCAGTAGGATCCTTGTTCTAACACAGTTTATTCAACCTAATGGACGCAGTTTTTCGATAACAAATAATTGCTTATATCGATTATAATAATAAAACTAATAGAAACTCAATTTTAATTTTCCAATTTTAAAGAATGATCGGTATCCAAGCATCCATGGTAATTGTTCGGCGGCTACCAACGACTGTACGATCAGAGTCTCCAATGTATATATATATATATATATATATACTTATATCAAATATAAAATATTTTTACTTTAAATTTATTATTATTAATATTATTATTTATATTTAATATATATTAAAAATATAATAACATAATTTTAAACTATGATGTAAATATATAAATATTTATATATTTATGTAATTATATTTATATGTAATCGGGTTAGAACGTCTTATGATATTGTCCTAATTTGATGACATTGTCTACTCTCGTCTTTTGTTCCATTGGATGCCTTCTATATTTCTCGCACTCATTTCTCTGCCTTCTTAACTCTTTGTGATCAAAATTCTTTTTAGATCTTTCTCTTTTTCTTCTTTCTTCTGTAGATATTTATATTAGGGTTTGTATGGAAAATCAGTGATCCTTCATTTGTTGGACATATCCAACCATATAAGCTCTTTTTCTTCAATATCTTTAATTATTGTATCTTCTACTCCTATCCGTGTTCTTATTTCTTAATTTTTTATTCTATTTCTTTTGGAAATTTTCATCACTCTTCTAAAGACATTTATCTCTATCATTTTTAGCTTTCCTTTGTTTCTTTCGATGATTTTTCAAGTTTAGGATCCATATAATAATATATTTTTCATCATGGTTTCATATATACTGTATTTTGTCTTTTTGGTTATATCTTTACTCTATCCGAGAATACACTCGGATATCCTTTTGCTTTTCTGGCCGATTCAGTTTCAGATATTTTCATCGTTTATTCTTTCTTTATTAAAGATTGAACCTAGGTAATTTGAACAGACTACTAATATTGCTTTCCACGTTTAGATTTTCGTGCTTATTACCAATGCATAAGTATTTCATTTTTTCGATGTTTACCCCACTATTTATATTCTTCGATTAGTTTCCTTATCATATACTTCATATCTTTTTTGTCATTAGCTAATACTGTTTGATTGTCTGTAAACTGTAAGATATACAAGCTGATGCTGTTGAGTTCTATTTCTATACCAGAGCATTTTTTTCCATTTTCGTAGAATTTTTGCTATATATATTTTGAATAGCAATAGAGATATATAGTAAATATAACATAACATGATCTTTCGTCATTGTGAATTCTTTAATGAGTTCACCGTGAAGTATTTACCTTTCGAATTTTAACTTTCGATTTTGCTCTGTTGTACAAGTTTTTTGTACTGTCTTAGTTAGGGAATAGTTAATGTTGGATCGCACTTCCCATAACTTTATTATAGGATTACCTTCCTAATAATATTATTTAATATTGTGTAAGCTTTTTATAGAACCATGAATATTATGTGTACTTTTTTATTAACTGCCATTTTTTTCTGCATTACTTGTTTAAGATAGAATATATTATCGTTACATACTCTTCCTGCTCTAAATCAAGATTGTTCTTCTTCATTTTCTTGATATTCAGCCTCAATGAGATTCTGTCATATAGCCTACTTACTGTACTTGTTACTGATATTCTCTATAATTATTTGGATTTTTCTTATCGCCTTTTTTATATATTGAGGAGATATATGCTGTCTTCCATGCTTGTCATCACATACCTTTTCTTCATTTAGGCACTGATTTTTAATTGTCGTTATTCTATACAACTCTATACAATTTATTTGTTCTACTTTTAAATAGTTCGGCATATCTATCCTCCAAACCGCATGTTCTTTAATATCCTAATAGTTTTTATTATAGTTATTTAATCTACTTTCACTTGTTACCCATGAATATCAATTCCATATATTCTTTTCTGTCTTCCGTAAGTAGTTTTTTATAGTATTCTATCCATTCTTTATGATTAATTATTTTTATGATTAACTATCTAGACCAGTGCACTTTCGCGATTATTTGTTCGAATTTTCTTTATAAATCTTCATATTTCTGTGCAGCGCTTTCTTATATAGCTATTAATATCAGAGCACTTTTTCTTTCACATCCTATCTTTTGCGGATTTAACTTTATTTCTTACCAGATTCTTTACTTCGACATATTTTTGTCTGTCTTATGTTGTCTTATTATTAAATGATTTCAAATATTTTTTTTTCTTTTCCTTCACAAAGTTCTCAATTTCTCCCGGCCAGCAGATGTTACTGCTTATTCTTTTGATATTTTTCCCTAGCGCTTCAGCTACTGCTTTATGGATATTTATTATTAAATTATCATATATAACTGGAAATATTTATGCATCTTCTGTTAGTTTTGAATCTAAACTCCTTTGGAAGAGTTTCCTTATACTTTTTTATTTAGGCTTTCCAAATTATATTTGTCATATTTTATTTTTTTTTAATTGTTCGTTCGATTGTTTTCTAATTGTTCGTTCGATTTGTTTGTTAATTACCATTGTGTGTGAACAGTAATATTTTCACTCTTAGTAAATGATGGTCTGATCCACAAATTGCTTCTTTATATATTCTGATATCATTGATCAACTTTGAGTTTCGTCTGATAATTATATAGTCAATTACTGATTTTAGATTTCGCATTGTTTGCACAAGTAAGCTTGTGAATGTCTATATTTATAGAAAATATTAGCAATTTTCATATTATTGTATTCACAAATATCTATGAGTTTTTTACCATTATCATTTATATTTTCTTCTCTGCCTATCGTTTCACTCTTATTTCTCCTTTCAGTTTTGCTGTTAAAATCTCTAAAAAGTAGAATTTCTGTGTTGTCCCTTACTTCTGTAATTATAATATACAGCTTTATGAAAAAGTTTTCCTTTACTGCAATGAGCTCATTGTCTGATATATTTATATATTTATATATTTATATATATTAATATAATTAATATCATTATTTTTCTAAATTAATTTATTTAAGTTTTTATTATTTAATAATAAAAACGTATACTTAATCACTATCATTCTTTGCTCTAATAAGTTTGTTGTAATATATTTAATTTGATAATGTTTTCATCGATGGTTTCTCAGTTTGTTATATATTCAATTTCTTCAAATTCTTTTTTATTAGATTGACATGTTTTGTTCTCTATTCCCTTGGCATGTTGTACAAATATATATAATCACAATTTTCTGAGCCTGTTCTCTTTTTTTTGTTTTGGTCAGTGTTATTATATCTATTTATATCCATTTTTAAGTTTCCAAGATTTTTGATTATGAAATAAAGTTTGTTTTTGGTATCCTGTACAGTCCAAGTTTCAAAATTCTTTTCTGAAGCTATTTCCGTTTCTCCGTAAATTTTTCCAAACTTTCGAGGCATTTCCCAAGTTTTTTGATATTGATCGAGTATGAATTTGATCGAGCGTTTCGATAGTGATAATGCCTATTCGACATAATGCCTAACCCGAACTAGAAGAACCAGGTTTTTTGGTTTAAGGTTTATTCTTTAGCCTTTGATTAACTTAGGTTTATAGCTATAGCGGCATTGCTATAACTTGGTAAGTTCTTACAAGTTACTATCATCCGGGCCAGAAGAATCTTAGTTTTTAAAAAATTTATATTTTTTAAATATTATGTTTTATTTCGTTTTATATTTTAATTTAATACTATGTATAATTTCGTAAATCATTGCATATATAATTATATATAATAAAGTTATTAGAATACTTGATTATTTATTATTTACTTGATAATAGAATTCGAATTTAAAAAAATTTCGTAAAGAAAATTATAAATATTACGTATATAATTGATACATACATAATTACATTACATACATAATCAGGTATCACATCATCTATATTCAAAGAAAAATAAAAGCTGGTATTAGCAAATTTTAGTATTACTAGCATAAAATTCTCGAGCTGCTGCGATGATTATTATTCAAACTAGAAGCATGCTGCTTTCGGGCATTAACGAATCATATGATTTTCCTTGGTAGCAGCTCGCATTACAGATATTTCACGATGGAACCGTCAAGTAAATTCTCCTATTTTACCTACCAAGATTCAGCAGTCACTTCTTATCTTGGCAGTCGTTCAGATGGTTGATTCGATCTCAAATTCGTTGTTATTTTATTATTGAAAGAAATACTTAAGATAACCGAGCAGAATATATTGAGAGATCAACTCAAAGAAAAATATATTGGTAAAATAATAAAATATATTTTCATTTAATTCATACAGAGTGATGCGAATTTATAAAAGAAAGTGTCGTACTGATTGAAAAAAAAACCAAGGTGACGTCTTATAAGTCTTATATACTCCTATCTGCGGGTGGAAATCATATCTTAATTTTATGTAATTTGATCGTTATTTGAGACTCGTGTTTTAGATCTGATTTATGTTGTCTAACGAGAAAATCATAAAATGAGAGAAAAAAAATATTTTGAATTTCCTAAACTCTCTATGATTATTTATTGCATCCGACATTATATCATTTTTTCTGTTAGAAAATGTTGAATATTCTCCATTTCAACATTTTCCGTTGAACATTTATGTTTGATTTCGTATATTTGAATTTTTATATAAGTATTTACTTAATTCATCATAATCCCGAGTCACAATAGCATTGGTTTCATCAAGCACCTTGTTGTTATTATAACATCTTTCACTTCTCTTCCTTTGGATTGAGCTGTATAAAACTATATAAACTGTATTTCTGTTTCTGGATCTTTTTCCTTGTTGTTTGCCTAAATGTAAATGTAAAAAGAAATGTTAATGAGTTCCATATAACTGCGAGGAGGTATAGGTTTCAGCCATAAATTGAGTACAGAACATAGCCTGATGATGGAATCAACAATGAATTTTGCATTTTTTATCATCGATATGATAATGAGTACTCCGCTAGCGGAGCTGAATATGATGAATTTTTGCTATAAACATACTTCAGTAATACTTTGGCAATTTTTTCCAATTTCCAGTTTCCAGAAATCTGCATGTTGTACAATGAGACACTTTTTGTTGGTTTAAATTGTTTCATTTCTCTTTATATCAAGATGTTTAACATTGATGGTTTCTCGATGGATGTTTTTCGATGATATGCTTACATGCAAACAGCTTAAATCTCCTTCTGAGTATATTCCGCTTCTGGCCAGAATGGATAAACTTACATATTTACATTTCATCAATTTGATTATTGGGGTGATGATGTTTTTATTGATGTCATGATGTCATATAGAACCAGTAGTCGTAATGTATCCGGAATATGGTAGGCAGAAGTTTGTTGCAGAAGAGTCCCCTCCCCTTTACCAAAATCTCGGCATCCAAGGCATAAGAGACGTTGGCATGTATGAGCGGAAGTTCGTTGTAGCAATATTCGTTTTATCAAATTCAATATTCTTTTGGAATATATTTAATTATATATATGATTTCATCTGCAGTGACGACTGTGTATCCAGATGTCTTCATTATGCGGGATATATATCATTTTGTTTGAAAAGTGATAATAATTCTCGAAAATTGCTTTTCCAATTTTATTCCATGATGTCTCGATATAACTGTATAAGTCATGTTTTTATGTGTTTTTTTCTAAAAATGAATTTAGAATTTACGTAAGCAAATATATTCAGATTATCAAATGATAATATTTTGTGGATTTGGAAGATGTCCTGTTTATATCTCCAGAATGAATAGCTTGGGATGCTGGATAATTAATTATATGGGTTGAAATCTGTAATTCTTTTGCAAAAGCAAAAATTCCTTTTCCAGTGATCATTATGTGGATGATAAGTGCCTTTTCTTATCCTGGTTTGAGTGTTGATTTATGTTATATTCTCATAAAATATACTGTAATTGTTAAAATAACAATTATCAGTGGATATAACATTCCAGTATGTTTTTGTTCTGTCTGCATCGTGACATTCGTCTTCTGTTGCTTTATATCATACTAGAATATAATGACTTTGTTCGATAAATACTTGATATCTCGAACTTTTTAGTAGATTTTCATTGTTTACGACGAATAGATCTATGGGCATATCAATCTATAAGTCCCCTATGGATTATTATGCCAGCATCGTTCTTATTATTCTTATTGCTGCAACAAAGATGATGCTATAAGTTGAAATTGTATTAGTCTTGATTCCCATGAATAGAATGTTATTTTCGAGAAGGATTGATGTCGATTAATCTCCTGCAAATGGTTAATGTTTATTTAATGTAATGCCATCTTTCGTTGTATATCACTGAGATATGGGAGTGCTTTAATCGCAATAATAGATTGTTCTGTTTATTTCGATCGTACACTAGATTGTCTTTATGATCATATTCATTTAATTGCAAAAGTTGCAGATAAATTTCTTCTGTCGGATTTCTTTAGATGGTAGATTCCAATATCCATCAGTAAGAAATATATTACGTTAAGTATCTTCTTTGTACAATTATATTCCATTATAAGTCCATTATAGGAATAGAGGATAATGATTGTGAAAGTGGTGGATATAGGACATGGATTGTAAGATATTTTTCTTCTTTTTATAGAGCCATACGCTCAATGTAACGTGTAGACATACATGTATTTTATCGCACATGTGAATCGTGCCCTCTTCTGTACATCTGAATATAGCATCTAAGATGTCGCACTAATTCCTCATGTTCCGGAACCATGAGTGTTGTCTGCGACCTCTTTTCTCTTCGATCTTTCCGCTGAGAATGATTTTTAGATGTATCTTGGCCTTAACAACCTGCGATATATAGATGACACGGCGATACTGGCTAAGAACATCCAGAAACTACTAACTACCTTGAACATCGTCAATGAGATAGAGAAGAAATATGTTCTTAGTAAATATAACCGTTATTAACTAATGTTAATCAATCTTCAACTCTATGATAATGCAATCCTCTAAACGATCTCTATAAACAATCAGTTAATTAAAAGGACAATTAAATGTAAATATCTGAACTCCACACTTAAGAACAAGTGGGATAGTGATAGAGAAATTAAAATAAAAGAGCCAATAGCTATCTACGCTAGATTTGATAAGTAATTCTTGCGGCAGGAAATGCTTCTGAGTCGCAGATGTGTTATCAAATATTATGTATAACCAGTACTATTATATGGAACGGAAAACTAATCACTTAAGGTTAATTCCCTTAACATAATAGAGGCTTTTGAAATATAGACACTAAGAGGATTAATTAGAATCTTCTAGACAAGAAACATGACTAATGATAAAATATTGTTCTGTGCCAATACATAGTACTGTCATATCGATGTGTATGACAGTTGTTAAATGTGGTCAAAGAACGGAAAACATCTACAGAAAACATACTTGAGATACATATTGCCGATCTCTTGCAAGATTGACATTAATAAATCATATCATATGTTGTCAAATGTTTTTTGATAATCGATAAAGAATATAAATATATCCTTTTGTTCGTCGTAGCATATTTGTACGAATAGTATACAATACAACCTCTCTACAATATGCCTTTCTACAATATGCCTCTCTCATACCTAGATTGTTCTTGAAACCAAACTGCCAATCATTTGATTTTTTTTGCATTTGCCGTATATTCTCTTATGGATTATTTTCAGGAAGGCTTTGAGTACGTGGCTTATGCGGCTGATAAGCTGATTTGTTCCTCACATGTCTTAGCGTTATATTTCTTTGGTATAACAACGGTAGAAGCCAATCAACCGGCATGTTGTCAGAGTCATAGATCGCTTTAAACAACTGATAGAGCCTTCTAGTATTCATTAATCTGAGCACTTCCCCGTATATGTTGTCCTCTCCTCGTGCCTTTCCGTTGCCGAAAATGCATAGACCATTTCTGATTCCATTATTTTGAGAATATTGTTACTGGAAATATTACTAACTGCTCCGAATATACATCATTGAATAGCTATCGGATATATCCCTCTCATACTCTAGATTTTCTGGGGATCTATTAAGATTTTGTTATTCTTAGCAGTTTTTGAGATGCTTGCTCTTCTGAAAGTGTTGGTAATCTCTTTTAGCTTCTTATGGAAATGCAAGGCATCGTGCTTTGCATATAGCTCTTCGGCTCTTCTGTACACTGTCTTACCAGGTATATATTTTTGCTGTTCTTATCTTGCAACATATGTTTATTTTATATTATATTATATTTTATATTATATTCGGTTATATTTCTGTATGTTTCCTTTCGCGAGCCTTCTTTTTTCCGTCATGTTAAGAATTTCCGATGTCATCCATTCCTTTCTAGATACTTTCTGTTCAGAATTCTTATAGGCGTTATTCTTTGTCTGGAATTTTGGAAAGTCGGGAGTGTAGGATATATATATATAATGAGATTTATATATATTCCTTATGTGAACGAATTCTCGATGTTTGGTTGATAAAACAAGGAGTAACAGGATTCTTTATTATATTTAACACTAATACAA
>JAHMML010000036.1:903147-996949 GCA_020341155.1 Eciton burchellii | reverse complement strand
GACTGAAAGATCAGTCGGCCTATCAATAAGAGTTGTATTAGTGTTAAATATAATAAAGAATTCTGTTACTCCTTGTTTTATCAACCAAACGTCGAGAACTCGTTCACATAAGGAATATATATAAATCATTATATATATATCCTACAAATTTTTTTTTTTAATTTTGTCTCTAATACTCCGATTCTGACATTCTTCATTCAATGATGTCTTTGTTCCTGCAACTGAACAATGCTTTTCTCTCCCATGCGTCTGTCGAATAACTCTAGATTTTAATGCAACTGGTACAACAATCCGCATATCACTATCTGCCTCTCCGGAAGGCATGACGCCTTTCGCGACATCTCCGGAGAACCCGATGTAAGCAATGTGTTAAGCATGTGTCGATGATGAGTCCCAGAGTAAGGGGTGTAGGTCGAAAACCGTTGCTGAAACAAAGAGTATCACTTTTCTTCGACAGTTACCAGGCGTCTGTGTCTTCAGTGTCTTGCGAGAAGTCCGAGACAATGGTCACACTTTCGTTAGAGCAAGCATCGAAATATTGTAACTGATTTGTTTGCCAATAAAAGAAGATTAAAAGGGGAAAGTAGATTGTTATCTACAACTCTTATTTTTACTGACCACACTCACCCGAACTGGCAATAAAATAAATATTTGAGCAGTGTAGAGTGAATTTATCGAAGGCGCTCTAACATTGTTTTTGGTCCTTCAAGCCGGATTCGCGGATCGTTGATATTCGAGTGTATCAGTGCGTTGTTGGTAAAACGGACAGTTTGATATAAACGATCTTCTCTGATGCTGTTGTCATCAAGTGTTCGTTGCAAGGATCATTTCGAGCTGGATCAGAAGCGATAGCTCGCTTCGCCGCTATCGCTTTTTTTCTCAAACTCGGAGCTCACGTGAGGGACACGTGACACGATACACGCTCCTGGAGAAGACGGAGCCCGGAGCCTAGTGAAGAGTAGTACCGAATTCACGAGAAAGAACACTCAGTGTCGTCGAATTGTGTCACGACGTCTTGTAGCTGTATTGCATACACATAACAGAAAACCTAACGCCGGTGCTATACGTGTATCGCTGAGTCGCACCTTGAGTGCAATTTTCGACCTGAAGTGCTCGGTCTAAGGAACACTGTCGAGAGCATTTCTTGCGCCCCACGCTGAGCTCGCGTGTTGCGGTACTTCCTCGTGGTGTCACATACACACGAGTTTGCTAATCTATCTGGGATTCAGTGGATTACTGTCCAATTCTAGGATAATTCTGCAAGTTTACGGTAACAATGGCCGAAGATCTGCGTAACTTTCTTATGGATCAGAACACTACAATGATTGCGATCAAGCGCACCATCACTAATTATAAGAAGCTTCCAAAGGTCAATGTCACGCTTTCAAAAACGAGATCATGTCTGTCTGATCTACGGAAGCTTTGGGAGAAGGCTCACCACTTACACACTAGGATCTCTCTTGCGACATTGACTGAGGAAAGGAAAAAGCTATCTTACTTCCTTCAGAATGAATTCCTCGCTGCCGAGGACGCCTACAATGAAGTTGCGGACTATCTTCAGGAAGCCATAAGTAGTAATACCGGAAAGTCCTGCAACCTTAGTATTGACTTTACATGTTGCGATGGAACGAAATCGTCTTCAGTAACATTGCCGCGTATTCTAGTCTCTCCGACATTTTGGGGTAAATTTTCCGAATGGCAAAATTTTCGTCACACCTTTCTCTTTAGTCCACTCGAATAAAACGATGACAACTGTGTTAAAATTTCATTATCTGAGATCGAGTGTTATCGGTGCCGCCCTATCGACACTTTATAGATTTGATGTGTCTCCTGACAGCTATAACGACGTGTGGGAGATGTTGTTGAAGGAGTACGATAATAAAAGAGCATTAATCCATACATATCTTCAGTCGTTCGTTTGCTTTCCGAAGGGGAAATTCGAAAGCGCAGTCGAATTAAAGAAACTGCGAGACACCATGTCCGTCGCGCTCGCAACGTTGTCGAAGCTGGGATGCCAAGTCAGCGCTTGGGACTCTCTCGTAGTATTTATTATGACAAAGAAACTTGGCTCAAATACACGAGCAAAATGGAATGAACAACTAGGCGACCCCAATATCCTTTGTACAAAGAGCTGGATGCATTTCTGCGTAGTCATATTGCCTCGCTTTCCGAAGATACGGGTGGAGCTAATACCGTTGTCGATAATTCGTGAAATAAAAGTCGTTCCTTTATTCATAATATATCGGTTCAAAATTGTGTTAATTGCGCCGGCTCATATGGCTTAGCAAAATGTGAGAAATTTCTGTCATTATCAGTCAAGCAACGCCGTACTCTAGTCCTGGAAAAGCGAATCTGCTTCAACTGTCTACGATCGAATTACTTCACATCGAAGTATTCAAGTAAATCACGATGTGCGCATTGTCGGCGCACACATCACTCGCTATTACATCTTGAGGAAGGCCGGACCACTAAGACAGTAAATCAAGCACCTGGTACCGGCGATTCGGAAGCGCAATCAGTCACGAGCATTTCTTCCGCCGTGGAAAGTGTCATTGTTGCACACATTCAAACTGTGCAAGCGAAGGTTCCGCGTGAAGATCGCGGAGTTCTTCCTACTGTATGAGTAGACCTTCACACCGCGGGAGGTCGCCGTGTTCCAGTTCGCGCGCTCATTGATCAAGGTTCGACTCTTTGTCTTATTTCCGAGTCTCTCTGTCAGACGTTGCGAATTAAGCAACAGCACGCCGACGTATCAATAAGGGGCGTCGCGGGGATGGAGGAGGGTAGTGTAAGAGCGAGGGTGTCGCTCGGATTGTCCCCTCACAACAAATCCGTACCGATGATTTCATTAACAACGTATGTGCTTCCAAGCGTTACAGCTTACACAGGATTCGCAAACTCAGCCCTTCGGGGTGTGGCCTCATCTAAGTGATGTTGAGCTGGCGGATCCGGATCCATCAAGCCAGCATCCGATCCACTTGCTGATCGGGTCGAACCTATTCTCATCAATACTCGTGCGCGAATCTCCGCGCCTGGGCCCGACAGACGCACCCGTAGCCCAAAAAACCATTTTTGACTGGATCATTTCTGGTCCTACAGGTATAGCCCCGCATGATATAGACCAGGCTCACATGTCGCTTTGCATCGCCGAGTGCGACACCAATAGTTTACTACGCAAATTTTGAGAAGATGAGGAGATTCCTCTGAAACTACCTCTCAAAAAGGAAGACGAACAGTGTGAAAGACATTTCGTCTCTACTCACTCTCGCACGACGGGAAGTAGATACACGGTGAGACTGCCTTTCAAGGTAGGTCCACCAAAAGCTATTGGCAACTCATTGCAGATCGCCACCGCTCTCCATACACCTGTATGGAGCGCAGATTGCAATCTCGTCCTGAGATTAGCCAATAATACCATGAATCCCTTTGTGAGTATCTCGAGTTCGGTCGTATGGAGTCCATGACTGAGGGTGCAACCATCCCATTTCAACCTGTCTATATCCCGTATCATGCCGTGATTCAGGAATCAAGCAGCACCACTAAATTAATAGTGTTCTACGCCTCGTGCCAGACTCGTAATGGTACATCACTGAACGACCCCTTGTTGGTTGGGCCGAAACTGCAGCAAGATCTGCCGGCTATAGTTGCCCGATGGTGCTATGTATACATTGCGGACATCGCCAAGATGTTCCGTCAGATATTGGTAGAACCCATGGATGCCGACTTCTAGCGGATATTTTGGCGATCGACTCCCGAATCTCCGCCGCAACATTACCGGCTCCGTACCGTTATAAACGGATTAGCTCCTGCGCCCTATTTAGCGATGCGCGTTCTCCAGCAGCTTGCGATTGATGATGGACACCGATTTCCGGCAGCAGTTCCGATCATCGAAAACTCAGTCTACGTTGACGACACCCTTTTTGGCAAGGAAAGCTTTCACGAACTGCGTGAAACGAGGGACCAACTCATCGGCCTGATGAAAGGAGGAGGATTCCAGCTGCGAAAAGCCAATTCCCCGAATCTTCCGGACGACATCCCCATCAGCCAACATGAGCTTGCCGACCATTTCTTAGCCAAGAACGAAACGCTGAAGATCCTTGGACTCTCTTGGCTACCGCAGGAGGACGTCTTCTGTTTCGTGACGTTTCTCCCCGATGTTCGATATTGTCGTTCGTCGCCAAGCTCTACGATCCATTGGGATGGGCTGCGCCTGTCGTCATCATCGCGAAGATCCTGTTCCAAGAACTCTGGTTGCTCAAGAACGATTGGGATGCCCCAATCTCGGAAGAACTGATGCAACGCTGGAAGGACTATGTTGACTATGGTGACGACCTGTCACACTTGGCACAGGTCCGCGCTGGACCAGAGCAAGGAGAGCTTATCGCTGAAAATGCACCGCTTTGCTGATGCGTCAAGCCGCGCCTATGTCGAATGTTCCAGTTCATGGATGGACTCCACGATAACCTTGGCATAGTTAAAAGAGCACCCATCAAAATGGAATACTTATGTTGTGAACCATGTTTCCGAGATCCAAAAATCGCTATCGAGCACTACATGGCATCGTCTCTTCAAAGGAAAACCCCACCGATTGCGCCTCCCGGGCTATCGGCATCAATGTTATTGTCGCATGATTTATGGTGGTACGGCCCTACCTGGTTGAAGCGTTCCTCCACTACGTGGCCACAACGCGATCCAGCAAGGATCGTAGACGAAACGACCGCGAAAGAGATTTCCAGCGCGAAAAGTTATCGTACATCATGTGAATTGTACGAGTGAGTGGGAATTGCCTCAACGATATTCCAGCTAGACTCGGCTAGTCCAAGTAATAGCTTATGTTCGGCGATATATTGAAAACTCGAAGCGAAAAAGGAATTCACAACTCGGTAAGGAATTACCAAATGAAATGGAATATCTCTGAATTGCGCGAAGCCGCCCAATTTTGGTTCCAGTTTATTCAAAAAATTCACTTCTCAAAGGAGTGGAACTGAGCAAGAGTGAACCGATTCCGAATTCCAGTGCTCTAAAATCCTTAAACCGTATGCTAGCTGGAGATTCGTTACTCCGGATTGGCGGGCGGTTGCGGAATGCCGCCCTCGAATACTCCGAGAAGCATCCTATCATACTAGCGCGACATCGCATTTCCGAGCTTCTCATAGACCATGCGCATCAAGCTACTCTACATGGTGGCCCACAGCTTACGTTACGCACTTTAAGGGAAGAATATTGGATCATAGGCGGTCGGAACCTCGTCAAGATGCATATCCGTCGATGTGTGATTTGCACACGTCAATCGGCCAAGTTTCCAACTAATGGGAAACCTGTCTGAACCAAGCATTAATCCCTCTCCGTTTTCTCATACCGGCGTCGATTACGCCGGGCCATTCGGGCCATTCGGTATCATACCGTTCGTAGGACGTGGCCAGAGAAAAACATTATGTGTTTTTCGTTTTTTTAGCGTTATTCATATACCTTGCTACCAAGGCGATTCATTTAGAAATTGTGGAAGATTATACCACTGCCGGGTTTTTAGCAGCTTTCCGTAGATTTGTCGACGCAGTTTACTGGCTCACATGTACAGCGATAATGGTACGAATTTTCATGGTGCCGATCGCGAACTTCGGACCAGTTTCCAGGCAATGAGTTCGGATTCGACCTTACAAGCCAGCCTAGCGAATGATGGCGTGCAACGACATTTTATTCTCCTAGCTGCGCCTCATTTTGGAGGGCTTTGAGAAGCTGGTGTCAAAAGTCTTAAGTTTCATCTGCGGCGAGTTATCGGTTCTCGCACGCTCTCCAAGGCTGAATTTGTGATGCTGCTCTGTTAGATTAAGGCATGTCTAAATTTGAGATCCATCGCGGCACTAAGCGACAATCCCAGCGATTTATCCGCGTTGACGCCAGGCCATTTCTTGATTGGCCGGCCGCTCATTTCGGTACCAGAAGAGTCAGTACTGGAAATTAATGCTAATTAGCTGTCACGATGGCAGCTCGTGTAAGCTATGTAGGAACAGATTTAGTGCTCTTGGTCGAAGGATTACTTGCACTCATTGCAAATTCGGAATAAATGGTCAAAATCACCTCCGAATATTAAAATCAACGATTTATTCATTGTTAGAAATCCTCAGCTTCCTCCTTTTCGGTGGGAATTGGCTCGTATAAGTACTTCTAGGTTCGATGGACATTTTCGGGTGATGACCTTACGTACAGCTAGTTCCCATTACAAGCGACCAATAACTCAAATCTGTAAACTACCGATGTCATCCGAGAAGGATACGTTGGAGAGCGAAGCTCCTTAGGATAAGTGCGCATTCATGTACGCTCTGTTATGTATAGTCTGGCGCCCTTCATTATCTTATTGTAAAAGACTATTCTTTGTCTGAATTTCGTTTTATGATTACCATGTTGCGAGCGGAATTGTCTTAGTAAGTGTGCTCGGATATCTCCGTTTCGGATACGAGGTAGGCAGTATGTTCAGGATTCTTATAGGCGTTATTCTTTGTCTGGAATTTTGGAAAGTCGGGAGAACCCAATATAAACAATGTATCAAGCATGTGTCGATAATGAGTCCCAGAATAAGGGGCGTAGGTCGAAAACCGTTACTGAAACAAAGAGTATCGCTTTTCCTCGACAGTTACTAGGCGCCTGTCTTCAGTGTCTTGCGAGAAGTCCGAGACAACGGTCACACTTTCGTTAGAAGAAGCATCGAAATATTGTAACTGATTTGTTTGCCAATTAAAGAAGATTAAAAGGGGAAAGTAGATTGTTATCTACGACTCTTATCTTTACTGACCACATTCACTTGAACCGGCAATAAAATAAATATTTAAGCAGAGTAGAGCGAATTTATCGAAGGCGCTCTAACACTTTCCTTTTATATCCTAATACTTTTTCAAGGGCATTATGGATATTATTCTTGATATTCCGCCATTGCTCCTCGATATTCTTATCTTCATTGTCGTTGTTATTGAATCTGATATGTTTATCAAGTTCGTCTTTCAGCATCTCATGCTTTTGTGTATCTCTTACGGAAGAGATATTATATGCCTTGTTCTTGTTTTGCTTATAAGCTCTTTTGCTTCGAATTTGAATGTTCTTATTAGACAGTTATGATCCGATCCTAGTTTTGTTCTAGGATATGCGGCCACTCTTTTGATGCTTTAGTGTCTTTTGTTTATGAACATGTAAATGAATATGAACATCGATATCATTACGGATAATGTGTTGGCCGTTATTTTTTGGCGATTTCCATGTAAATAGTCTACATGGCGGGAAATCGTAATATATGTTTTGGATGACAAAAACCTTCTTCAAGCAGAATTGAACGCGCATGTCATCTCAGTCATTTCTACCACCAATACTGTGGTTTCCTATTACTCCTTCGGCTATCCCACATCCAATATTGGTATTAAAATCGCCGACGATTACGTTAAATTCATTTGTTTTGGTTATTTGATTAGTACATCGCGCATTCGTTCATAGAATTAAGCAGCGTTGCTATCCCGTTTATATTTATTTGCCGTAGGCATAGACTTGGATCAGATTTATGTCAATTGGTATTCCAGTCAGCTGAAGTATTATTGTCCTCTCCATTTTTGATATATTTTTTTAGTGAAATCCTAACCAAGAATCCCACTTCATGGCGATGATTCACCTCAATTCGTCGGTGCCCAAATAATAAAATGTGGTTCCGTAGTGATATATTGGTTACCCATTTGCTGATTCCCATTCCCAACTCGTAATCTTTCCATCTCCTTAACTTCATTGGCAAGTTTGCCTGCAGTATAGAGTATGCATGTTCCAGCTTTCTATTTTGTTTCTTATTTTCACTATGTCAAGCCGGGAAATTTTTCGCACCTTCTAGTGACTTAACACCTGGATTTGAGGCTATTTTGTTAGGTTTTTCTACATAGTAAAGTTTTTTGCACATATGAGAACATTGTTCTGGAAATGTATAAGTTTCCTTGTTATAGGAATCCGTCATCATAGGTACCCGTTTCTTTGATTTTCAATAATGCTAAGAGATGGATGCTATTTTCTTTATTTCGGATGTCAGACTTATGCCACTCGTATCCGACATTTTTTTTAGAGTGCTAATGACCCGTTTTAACCTTTAGGCTGGAGGACTTGATATGATATCTTCTTGGTTCCAATACGGTTTTAAATTAGAGATATTGAATGTTTTATCGCGAAAGTGGAGGAGGGCGGGATTGGAGCGATGTTGGGAATCGAACTTGAACCTTTCGATTGATAGGTAATCACTTTCGTCTCTTGGTTATTCGCTCTTTTTTAGTATTGAGATAGAAAAAGGAAATTATTCATAACTTTGTATTTTTATTCATATCATTTTTATTTATTATTTTCATTAATTGCCAACATAGCTAATTGCATGGATGGGAAATCTAATCTACATGCATATATTCTAAAATTCTAAACAGAAGTCCTATTATTTTATATAAGCCTTAATTAGATACTCCATTATAATAATTAATGATTTGTTTTTAATTAGCATGTTTAGAAGTTCAAGATTAGAAAATTTGACGGTATATAATTTAGAGGGATTTGTTTATTAAATGAGAATCCACGATTAGATTGGCCTAGAAATTTTTTATGTATTATTTTAAATTTATTTTTTATCTTAATAAGTGAGAATTTATTAAAGAAAATAATTCAAATCAAAGCATAGTATATTTGAGTTTAAATGTGTTATAATATATTTATTTATTGGTTATTTAATTTAAAAATAATATTTTTTAAGATTTAAATGTAAATTAATTAATATTAATTTTTTGAAATTTCATTATGATATATACAAATTGCCCTTCATAAACATAAGTATAAATATATTTATTAAATCATTTTTTTAAATAGCAGGAGTCGTAACACAAGTAAATTATTGAAAGATGTATTTAGATATATAAATGTAAAGTTTTAGTTTAAGTTAAAATAATTCTTTTACATTGAGGAGATTATTAATTTTATAATAAAATTTTAATAGTATATTTCATTGTTAGACTTGGAAAGAAATCAGGAAATACAAGAATATTTAAGTAAGTTAAATGTTACTGTAGCAATCAACTATTCTCTATGCAAGACCACCAAGAGATTGAAACGACCGCATACACAATATCTGCCTATCAGGAAGCAGGACGGGACCTGAACCAGAAGTGAAGAAGAAAAGGCCGAAACATTCGCATCTCTTCAAGATTTTTAAGCCTAACGCGCGTGAGATTATTCTAGAGAAGAAAAATAAGCTACTCTTTAATGACATTACTTCCCTCACCCTAGATCCTCCTTCACTATAAAAAAAGTGAGAGCCATAATAAAAAAACCTGAATCCAAAGAAAGCGCCGGATTACGACCTTATAACCAATCAGAAGCTACCAGAAATGGCAATAAAGTTGATTACCTAACTACGTAATGCAGTTCTCAGACGGAGCTTCTTTTCACCTCAATGGAAAGCATAAATTATTATGATTCAGACGCCTGGAAAATCTGCAGTATTTGCAGAATCATATAGACTGATCAGCTTACTGGATAGGATATGCTTATTGCATATCCTATCGAAATCATTTGAAAAACTTTTATTCCCAAGGCTCTCCATAATAATAGAGAGGCATGGTCTGATTCAGTTTGGTTTCCGAAATAACACGCAACCATAGAACAGATATACAGAATTATTTAAAAAATAAATAACGATATAGAAGCAGTTAGATAGTGTACAGGAATCATCCTCGATGTTTCGCAGGTCTTCAACAAGCTCTGGCATCAAGATCTACTTTACAAAATCAAAATCAACTTTCCAATTGATCTGTATTATAAGATTCTATCTATTATACGGAACTTTTAGAGTTAAATATGGAGAAGTGCTAAAAAACATTAACCTTGAGTGCCTCAAGGTAGTGTATTGAGGCCAGTACTTTATCCGTTATACATCGCTGAGCTTTCGGTCGCTCTGGGCTTCACAACTACAACTTATGCGGACACTGTTGTACTTATGGCTTATAATAATCATATAGAAGCATTCTTACGACTACAGGAAAGTTTCTATCATATCCAGAGATAGTTAAAAAAAATAAAGAATCAAAGCTAACAGGACAAAATCTGTGCAAGTGGCATTCAATTACCCGTAGAGAGATGTGCCCACCGGTCCAACGGTCAAACTCTGAACGGTTTGAGAATCCTTCAAGATGAAGATGCCAAATATTTAGGGCTGCACTTAGATCGCAGACTAAATTGAAAAAAACATATATCTACCAAGCAAAAACAACTAGAACCTCAACTGGGGAAAATGTACTAGTTACTCGGCAATAAATCACAACTGTTGATTGAAAACAAGTTGCTAGTATACAAGGCAATCCTCAAATCTATTTGGGCCTATGCCATCCAATTCTGGGGTACGGCCAATTCTAACATCGAAATATTACAAAGATTTCAAAACAAATACCTTAAAATTGTCGTTGATGTTCCTTGCTCCTTACGTTAGCAACGATACATTACATCATGATCTTAACGTGCCATACGTTAGAGATGGGATAAGATGAGTCAACCAGAGATATGCTGATAGACATGGAAAAACAACCTAACTCACGAAAAACCTGATGACAAGCGTTAAGATTTCACGCAGACTAAAAAGAAGACTTTCAGAAAATCTATGTACCTATGTACTTACTATAGGATTTACTATAGGATAAATACCGCTAGGCATATACTCTTCAAAACTCTCTCACACTAGTCTGCTACAAATATTATAAAATGTTACACTGATAGCTTAAAATATTTACTGGAATGATAAGAAAAACAAAAAAAAAAATAAAATGAATATTAAATTATCGATTTCTATAATAAGTTATAGATTTATCAAATCATTAAAACATAATGATATTAAAGAAGGTATTAATAGTGAAATTAAAATTAATGTGAAATAATAGGTTTTATAAAAAATGATAACTTATTATATTTATTATAATGTTAAATAGATACAAAATTTGTAAAGTAATTATTTATTATTCATTAATAAAATAATATTAATAAAATAACATAATAAAATAATATTAATATATACAAATACATTGTATGACGTATGATAACGCAAAAGTTTTTGAAATGTTTTGGGATTATTTAATTTTAAATTAAAATGAAACTGAATATAAGACATGAATATAATTATATGATGCAGAATTAATTTTTGATATAATTAATTAATATTTCTATGTTAAAATACTGGTCATAACAAGATTGCATTTATTTTTTCAAAATAATTGTTTCTATCAGGCATATCATTATATTACATATAAAAAAATTAATATTAAAGTACTTTATATTTATAAAGAAAAGGTGGCTAAGAAGTAGCAAATGATTGGTAAATGAGATTTAATACAGTGTAAATTAATGAGGGAAAATCTATTCCAATATTTATAATATTAATTTGAAAGAATATTAATTTACTTATTAGAATTAAATTATTAGAATATGTAATGTCAAAATTTAAAAAAATGTGATAGAAAATAAAAAAGATACATATTTATAATAAGCAAACAAAAAATTGATTTAATTGGAAGAAAATTAAAGATTAAATATAAAAAAAGAACTGAATTTATAAAAATGAAAATATAATATTTTTATATTAGGGATAATAATTTTGTTAAAATATATATTCTATATAAGTTAGAAGATCCTGATTCATTATTTATATCTAATAAATCAGGTCAATATTTTCTCGTTTTTTATCTAGCTCTATCTATACTGCAAGAAATCGAGGAGCAGTGATGGAAGATAAGTATTTTTTAATTAAATATTAGTTAGTCGGAGGATTAATAAAAGTTAATCGGCAAATATCATACAATTATTTAGACATCAGAGCCAATTAAATAAACTTTAAATGCTTGAGATTTAATTTCTCGTGTTCGATTTGAGAAAGTCGAAAGAATATGAACATTTGGCAAATATGTTATAGATAAGATTATAGATATGTTATAGATAAGATGTATTTTTTTATGTAAAATCTAATTTATGATATACATATACAATTGTTCGACTTTTATTAGTTGCGTTCCTTGTAACATATGTAACATGTTACATGTATTATATCATGTCTTATACATGGGATAATCTTTGATTTACATAATCTCAAATAAACTTTAAATATGGGGAAATATTATTAGCTTGATAGTTTAAGAATAACGTATTCAATGAATGAATAATAATATGAATAGAATTAATGCCAAATTTAATGCCAAATTTTTATTTTATGGCAGAGCGAAGAATTGTAAGAAAGAAAAAAGTAATTGCGAAGCTGAAAGAAATGAGAGTAGTAAATCAAGAATTTAGGATAGATCAAAATTAAAGATTATGAACATTTAAATTGATAGCTATTAAATTAAAATAACGATGTAATAGAATATAATAATTATAATTTTCTCATCTATTCTCTTATTGATTGTTATTTTGTTTTTATAGAGAATAATAAGTGGTGTAGAAGATTTAATTGAAGTTGAAAATCCTAACAAACCGAAAAAGAAATCGAAGAAATTATCTGAATCGATTCAATCATAAAAATGCGAACTTATAGAATCAGAGTGGTATGGAAGAATGTTATAACTTGGTTACTTTACTTTTTAAATGCCATGAGACTTTGATCGAACTCGATTGAAATACGCTTCTTTCATTTCCCATCAAAAGACTTAAAATGAGAAATCCGAACGCGGAAATGCTTCTCTAACTTAATTAAAAAATTTAAAAGCTATTAAATTTATACAGCAAAACTTACAGTTTATGCAATTTCTATAAACAGTATCAATAAAGAAACGCATTGACAAAATCCGAGCGTGCAGTCAGTTTGACTCTATGGATTTACATATGGGTAACGTTTTCAGCTACCCAGCGTTTTCAGAAACTGAATAAGAAGAAGTGTGATCGCTTGGCACTTAATTAAAAAAGTTTATTATTTATGTTAAATACATTTTATCTATATCTATATTAATGTAGAATATACCATTTCATTTACGAGAATAATTGAGAAAACATAAAATTCATAAAAGGAAATGTATTGACGATAAAACGGCAGAAGCTATGTCAGATTTAGCATGGTTGACCATAGTTAGAAAAGAGCATAAGGAAGCAGAGCAGCAGCGAAAAGCAAAGAAAAGGCAAAAAAAATAATGCAGCAGATAAAAATGATGCAATTGCAGAAATCGCAAGAGGAAAAGCTCAAACAGAAAACACCAAAAAGAGAAAAAAGCCAAATTGATGCAGAAAATGCAAGAGAAGAAAGCTGAGCGAAATTAGGAAACGCAAAAGGAAAAAGCTGTGCAAAAGCAGGAAGAACAAAAGGAAGAAGCTGAGCGAATGCAAGAAGAGCAAAAGAAGAAACTTGAGCGAATGAGTAAGAAAAGCTGAACGAAAGAAGAAACAGAAAGAGAAGAAAGCTAAGTAAATTCAAAAAGCACAAAGAAAAGGAGCTGCAATAAGCAATATGCAGTTTTTTTAGGCTTGTTATGTTAAATATTGTCAAGTATGAGAAGTATAATTCTAATATCGAGGATGCAGGAAATGACATCTCTAAGTGTCATCGAAAGTAACGAGAATCTACTACAAAAGAGACTCTTACTTTCCAGAATAATCATGTGTTCAAAAATTTCATTCTGCCATTTTATTAAAATGTGCGGAAAAAGGATGTATGCAATAAACATGTGAACACCTTCATGTTATATTGAGCTATAAGAAGGCACTATAAGATGTTAAATATTATAAAAATTGAAAAATTATTATGAAAAGTTTTTTTAGGCTTGTTATGTTAAATATTATAAGGAGTGAAAAATTATTGTGAAAAGTGTTTTGAAGCTTAAAAGCTTGAAGCTATATTAAAATATTAAATATTAAATATAATATTTTAAATATAATAAAGGGTAAAAAATGATTGTAAAAAGATAATTAATATATAGATAAATGAATGATAATAGATAAGTGAAATAATAAAGTGAATAATTTTTTGAATTGAAAAAAGAATGATTATAGTTGAATCTATATATATTTAGATTATGGGGAATCAAAAATGTAAAGAAGATAATCCTAGTTTTAGTATTAATTTTTAAATTATGATATAATTAGAAATATACGATATACGGTGGATTTTATAATAAATAATAATTTATTATTTTCATTATAAGGTTAAATGGATATAAAATGTATAAGATAAATGTTTATTATTTGTGATAATATAATAATATTAATATGTATATTTTATAATTTATAAATATATTTAATAATATATAATTATAAAATATATATTATAATATATAATAGATATTTTATAATATATAAATATATTTTAATATATGATGACATAAAAGTTTTTGAAATTTTCTAAGGTTTTTCTTGGAAAAACGAAATAAAAACATTTGTATTTGTAACATCTTTTATCTAATAATAATTTTGTTTTAAAACAATAATGATTTTTGCATTTACATATTAATATATTTATTTTAATTATATCTGATAATAGTTTCCTCATTAGTTCTTATGAAGCAATTATAGTTACATTAATTTTTTTAGAAATATTATTCACCAATATAAACTTGAACATAATTAATTCGTTAGCTTATAACAGCATCTTATAAACTTAATCCTTAGTTTTTATATATAATAATTTATAAATAATGTATAATAATATAATAATATAATAATATAATAAAAAATTATAATACATTATAAATAATGTATAAAAATTAAATTAAAAAAAAAACTAAAAGACAATATAAATGGTTTTCTCGTATATCCATATCCATAAATGATGAAGTAGATAATAAAGTAGATAATAAATATCTAGGTATAAAATTTATTATTTATCTTTTTAATAGAATATTCTAAAGACAAGTTATATTACATATATTGATATATGTACATATGACATATAGTTTATGCTTTATTTTGTTTACTTTATTTAATTATTTATAATCTATTTTTCCATATTTTTTTATTAAATCATATATTTATCTTGCATAATGCATTATACATAAATCATAAAATAAATTAGTTAATTTTAATTTGTATCGTTTTAATAATTTTTTCTTTGTTCATTATTTCCTAAATATTCTTAATAATAATATACATTAATTTAAATGCGATTTTTAAATAATTATTTCTTTTGTAAATTTTTAGTTTAACAGAATAACATTCAGAATTCATATCTAGAAAATCAAAATATCATAAGAATATTTATTATCTACTTCATCAATATTTATTTTATAATTATATATTATATTTTATAATATTTTATATAAATATAAATAACATTTATTTTATTAATTACATTTATTATATTTCTGTATGAATATTACAATGATATTATCTCATTTTGCATGGATATATAAATTGCGAGAAATATATATTAGGAGGAAAAATATTAGATAGGATCAGGAGATAAAATTTTCTTCTTTCTTTCTCACCTAATCATTATATGTAGTATAAACGGAAAAGGACCGTTAATGACGACATGTGTATGGGGTGTGTTCTAGCATATGTCCGGGGTATATGTGGTATCGAGTACGGTCAGGATTTATGGTCGAAGATGCCAATGCGTGCGGGTATGTGTTTAGAAAGTTGTATCTAGGACAAAGAGCAATTGCGAAGAAAACTCTTGGCGCGTGGAACGACGTGAATCGTCCGAACCGAATAATCATATGTGACGATTCGCCGATAACCCTAAAGTGGGACGCTGCTTTTGAGTATATAAAGGGCGAGAGCCAAGGCACAGGGGACAGACAGACGAACGACGAACAAACTATGAACGAGCGACAGACGAGGGACAGACGAATAGAAGGTGTGAGTCAATGGTACCAAAGAGTGGTAAAAGAGTCTCGAACGGCGAAGCTACAGAGTCAATCGGCCTATCAATAAAGGTTGTATCAGTGTGAAACAGAATAAAGAGTCTTTTTACTTATTGTTCCATCAACCTGGCGTCGAAAACCCATTCATTTAACATTCAACATCACGTAAGGAATGTAAATCCCTATAATTCCCTAGAAATTTGGGGGCTCCGGGATCGGCGCAATTGGATTGAGGAACCTGGAGTAAGAGAGCAGTTTAAGGGTTACGAATTGCGGGCTGTGGGCTGCGAGCTGCGAACTAAGGATCCAGAGTTGCGGGCTACGAGCTGCGAAGCTGCGAGCTGCGAGCTGCGGACTAAGAATTGAGAGTTGCGGGTTGCGAGCTGCGAGCTGCAAGAGGGAACTGAAAACTGGAGGCTGAAAGCTGACGGGCAAGGACCTAGAGTGGAAGCAATCCAAAGGTGAAGTATTGAGCTTAGAGGTAACCAATATGAGCACTAGATACGCGAGTGACCTGACAGTCTTGGAATTAAAAGAAGAACTGAGGAAGCTAGGTCTAGTTGGCACGGGTTGCAAGTGCTGCAATCAGAAGCTCAGATGAGTGAGATCATGGCGGAGATTGCTAGCGAAAGGAACAGCCATGAACAACCGGAGTGCGGTCGAGAGAGAGGGACCACCGAGACGCGATCCGATCTACAGCCTCGAGATGTACCTGAAACAGAATTAGAAATGGTGAGGCGAGAACTCGAGCTACTGAAGGCTCGACTCTCGGCCATTGATTCCGCACGCTACACCCACAACGCACCGGAAGCACACATGAGTGCCGAGACCGGGTGGGTACAAAACAGAGTTAGCTTAAATGTCATAGCCGAACTTCTTCCCGAGTTCGATGGTACGATGGGTGATTTTCGCATGTGGCGTAATAAATTGAAAATTCTGGGACAAACATACCAACTAAACGATAAGCACATGAAGCTATTGGTCGGGCTGCGGCTACGAAGAAAACCTCTGGCTTGGCTGCATTCGACAGATGAGTATATGCTACTGTCCATGAAGGAGCTACTCAAAGGGCTGGAGGCTATGTTCGACCAGCAACTCGATAACATGGTGCTACATGAGAGATTCCGCGAACGTAAGTGGGAAAGGAACGAGACCTTCAGTGATTATATGCACCAGAAGATCATCCTAGCGAACCGTGTGCCGATCGCAAGAAAGCAGCTGTTGGGGTACATCATTGATGGTATTTCCAATCTAGCATTAAGAAACGAAGCGCGAGTCAGCGGCGTATCAACCAAGGAAGAGTTGAGAGCACGGTTCGAGCAGGTGGAACGGTGGGACAAGAAGGATGAGGCAAAGGGTGGCGAAGGAAGGTACCAGTCGCGCCCGAGGAACGAGGATAGCGAAGCCGGAATGAGCAAACCGGAAGAGGGCAGAGGTAGTAGGGGCGGAAGAGATGAGCGGAGGAAGAGGAACTGCTTCAGCTGCGGATTGCCCAATCACGTTAATAGCGACTGTCCGACGAAGGCGCAGGGACCCAAATGCTTCAAGTGCGGTAAGCGTGGACACGTTGCGTCCAAATGCGTTGAACAACCGAGAACTGCGAGCACTGTCGATGCGCGAAGTACTCGTAAGAAATATATAAGGAGATATCGATTAGCGGTCGAAAGATGGAGGCGCTTATCGACACCGAGAGCGATATTAGTCTGATGCGCGCGAAGCAATATATCCGAGTATGTGCTCCGAAGGTAGGGAAAAAGACGATTCGATTCCGCGGCATAGGTACAGACTATAACGAAACTTTAATACAATTGTGAGTATAGATGAAAGAGATTATCCAATGCATGTTCATGTTGTCTCAGACAACGTTGTCTCACGTTGTCTCAACGCTCATGAGCATGAGTTGCTCATAGGTGCTGATTTTCTAAACTCCGTTCAGATTAAGATGAATGCAGGAGAAATCACTATTAATGTTTCGGAATCCATTCCGGAAGATGAGGAGATTCGCGAGGTATGTCAATTGGACGTAGTTCCAGACGAAGTGAATAGCATAGACGTGATGCACGTATCGAACACCGAACATAGAGACGCAATTAAGGGTTTAGTCGACGAGTATAAACCGCAGAAAACGCAAGAGACCAAACTGAAGATGACTATATTACTGAAGGATGACGAATCCGTATATTAGAGAGCAAGGCGATTGTCGCCGATAGAAAGGGAGCAGGTAAACGCACAGGTCGATGAGTGGATGCGCGAGGGCATTGTGCAATCATCCTTATCAGAGTATGCGAGTCCTGTCGTGTTGGCCCGGAAGAAGGATGGCTCGATTAGAGTATGCGTAGATTACCGACAATTAAACAAAAAGATAATTAAGGACCGGTACCCGTTACCACTCGTGAAGGATCAGCTCGATTTGCTGCAGGACGCGAGATATTTCAGTGCGCTTGACTTAAAGAACGGATTTTTTCATGTTTATATGGATAAGCAGAGTCGGAAGCTCACGGCTTTTATTGTATCGGATGGACATTACGAATTTTTGCGAGTCCCTTTCGGTTTGTGTAATTCACCGGCCGTTTTACAAAGATTTATTAATGCAGTTTTCCGAGATCTGATCCGAGAAAAGATGGTGTTAGCTTACATAGACGACTTAATAATACCTTCTACTGATTATGAAACAGGGATAAGGAATCTTCGTACTGAGAACGGCGAGCGAGACCGGACTAGAGATAAACTGATCAAAGTGTCAATTTTTGCAGCAACGTGTAGAGTTTCTAGGCCGTGATAGAGAACGGCTGTGTAAGCCCTTCCGAGCGTAAGACGGAGGCGGTAGGTAAATTTCCCGAGCCGGAAACAGTGAAATAGGTTCAGAGCTTTCTAGGATTGAGTGGGTATTTAGGGAGGGAGATTTATTCCCCAGTATTCCATTATCGCACGTCCGTTGATCAATCTGCTGAGAGCGGGGACAGAGATCGAGTTTAATGAGAGAGAAAGAGAATCGTTTACGCGGTTAAAAGAGATTCTTTGCGATAGTCCAACCCTAAGTCTATATGAGATCGACGCGGAAACGGAACTGCATACAGATGCGTCAATGCACGGTTACGACGCGATACTTCTGCAGAGAAGCAGAGGCGACGACGAAATGCATCCAGTTTATTATTGCAGTGGAAAGACCACACCCGCAGAAGAAAAATACACGAGTTACGAATTAGAAGTATTAGCTATAGTGAAAGCCCTTAAGAAGTTCCGAGTTTATTTGCTAGGTATATCATTACGATTATTACGATTGTCGTGCGTTCACGGCCACAATGAATAAGAAAAAGTTGTGCGTACGCGTAGCGCGGTGGGCCTTATGAGCTAGAAGAGTTCAGCTATACGATCGAACGTCGACCGGGTAGGAACATGGCGCATGTCGATGCGTTGAGTCGTTACCCGCTACCGCGATGCATATTAATAGACGCTCCTAGGAATAGTCTGTCGACGCGAATAGAGAAAGCGCAGTGAGAAGACACCGTCGTTAAGAGAATCATCGATCTAGCCGAAGCACGGAAGATCGACGGATACATTAAAAGGGGCGGCGTGCTATTCAAAGAGATAGATGGCGATCTGCGAATTGTTGTACCCGTCTCGCTAAGATCTCAAGTTGTCCGACAAGCGCACGAAAGAAGGCATTTTTCGGTCGCGAAAACAGGCATTGCTAAGCCAGGACTATTGGATGCCGAACGTTAGGGACAGAATACAGAAGGTTATTAGAAACTGTATTCCTTGCATACTAGCTGAAAGGAAACAGGGTAGGCAGGAGGGATTTCTGAGTCCAATTTCGAAGGGAGAAGTGCCACTTGATACGTATCATATAGATCATTTGGGACCGCTCCCTTCGAAGAAGAGCTTTCAACAATCATGTATTCCTAATAGTTGACGCGTTCTCCAAGTTTGTGTGATTGTACGCGACGAAAACCACAAATGTGGCGGAAGTGTTGAGCATTCTAAAGAAGCAATCAATTATTTTCGGGAATCCACGTCGAATAATCTCAGATCGAGGCGCCGCTTTTACGTCGAATGATTTCCAAAGTTATTGTAGAAAGGAAAATATTGAATGTGCTTATCACGACCGGAGTGCCAAGATCTAACGGTCAAGTAGAGCGAGTAAACCGTACACTGATTCCTTTGTTAAGTAAGCTAGCGGATCCGGCACGAGAAGAGTAGTACAAACACCTAGGTTTAGCGCAGCAATGTCTTAACACGACACTGGAGCTTGGACACATCTCCATTTAATGTGTTGTTCGGAACCCGAGCGCGATTGCGAGACAACTGTGAAGTACGCGAATTATTATTAGAGAAAGAGTGGATCTCCGAATTTCAAGAAGATCACGACGAAATCAGGGATCGTGCGAAGGATAACATTGCGAAGATCCAGGAGGAAAATAGGCGCGGATTTAACAGAAAATGGAAAGAGGCGTCAACTTATCGCGAAAACGACTTAGTAGCGATTAAGCGTACGCAGCAAGGACCGGGATTGAAGTTGGCTAGTAAGTACCTCGGTCCCTATGAGATTGTTAAGGTTTTGCGTAATAATCGGTACGTAGTTAGGAAAGTGGGTGATCACGAAGGTCCATGGGAAACATCCACTGCTGCCGATTATATAAAACCATGAGCGAGCGAGGTTGATAATCCGTTAGATGATGAAGAACTGCGACTAGGAGTTGTAAGATACTAATAGCCGATAGATATCCGGGGCGGATATCAATGCAGGACGGCCGAGTGTATAAACGGAAAAGAACCGTTATGACGACATGTGTATGAGGTGTATTCTGGCATATGTTCGGGATATGTGTGATATCGAGTACGGTCAGGACTTATATGATCGAAGATGCCAATGCATGCGGGCATGTGTTTAAAAAGTTGCGTCTAGGACAAAGGGCAATTGCGAAGAAAACCCACGTGGGACGTGGGACGACGTGATTCGTCCGGACCGAATAAGCATATATGACAATTGGCCGATAACCCTGAAGTGAAACGCCGCTTTTTAGTATATAAAGGGCGAGAGACAAGGCACAGGGAACAGACAGACGAACGACGAACAGACTACGAACGAGCGACAGACGAGGGACAGACGAATAGAAGGTGCGAGTCAACGGTGCGTACCAAAGAGTAGTAAAAGACTCTCGATCGGCGAAGCTACAGAGTCAATCGGCCTATCGATATCGGTGTGAAACAGAATAAAGTCTTCTTACTTATTGTTCCATCAATCTTCCATGGCGTCGAAAACCCATTCATTTAACATTCAACATCACGTAAGGAATATATAAATCCCTATAATTCCCTACAAATTAATACACATAATATTAAATAAAATTTATAAATTATAATGAAAAAATATAATGAAGAAATACAGCAAAAAATGCAATTATATACTTGAATATACTTATATACTTATATACTTGAATCTAATCATCAACTAATTGTGAAATCCTAAAATTTCTTTTAACAGTAATGACAAATTAACAACAATATAATAATACAACAATAATATAAAATAGCATTAAACGTTTTAACTTAATAAAAATTTATAATCTAATACTTAATAAAATACATAAAGAGCATATAAATAATAATAAATAAGATCTTTCTATACGTTTAAGCATATTAATGTCCAAACACCAATAATGTCCAATGTTAAAATCAACAAGTTTCTTGAAGATATATCGTCAAGTTCTTACCTTGTGCAGATCGTCACAATCACAATCGGATTATCAAGAGCATAATGATTGCCAAGGGCATAGAAATTAATTGTAAACATAAATATACATCGTTTAACATTAATGTGATATGTTCCAGCTATATAATATTATGTAACCATTTGAGTGTTCAGCAGCATGATTGCTTCTCCTATTCAATTCTCAAATTTATAGAATCAAATTGATTACGTTAATTTTATTAATGCATATATAACTAATATACTAATATCGTTTACTAATATCATTTATAGAAATTATACTAAACTGTAATTTTTGTTATAAGTTTAGTAGTCGTCAAAAATGTTTTAATTGAATTAAAAAAGTGCTGCTTGGCATTTTTTGAAACTGAAATAATTAAAAGCATCATTCACATCGATCAAATGAGATTTAAGTCTAAAACGATAAGGAAAAAACTACAATCTTTGTTAATTTGCTTAAGATTTTTTCAATCGATACAAAGAATCCTCTGAACACGAGAATGATATTAAAGAACTCTTGAGAACTTTCTCCCTCTCTTCCCCAAAATATGAAATAAATAAATTATCAAAATCCAAACGAATAACAAAAAATAATCTAGAAATTAAATGCTAAAAAAGCCGGAATATAATATTATCACAATCTATATACAAAGAATTTCCTAAAGTAGATATTATCTATTTCACACAGATATATAATGCAATATTGATAATGAAAATCATCGAATTAATATTCAATTATTTTTCTGGTATTATTTTAAAAATAATGTGCGTTAAAAGAGTGGAAATAACCAGTAGTCATATTAGAATAGTCAAATTCGCATGTTAAAAATTTGTATATGTTAATATCATCTATTAATATGTCTTCAAAAAATATAAAGTAAAAATAAATATGACTTTATTTGCGATAGATATCCATATAGATGAGAATTCTTATGTATATTCAGTTTAATAATTAAATTTAAAAATAAATAAATATATAATTTCCAATTGCTAATATATTTTCGAAAAAATAAAACAATTATTTTATAAGATATATATATTTTATGAAAGTAATAATAATGTAACAGAATTTTTAAGCTGTATATAATATATATTAATCTATTTCAATCCCTTTCTTTATATTTTCTTGATAAATTTTGAACATTTATATATATATGATTTTATATATTAATCTTACATATAATATCATACATATAATTACAAAAATTTTTTTATATTTTTGTATTATACGAATAAAATATTTATAAATTTATAGATATTTTTATAAACATATTTTAATGAACTATTCAATAATTATTCAATAATTATTATTAATAATATTTTATTTTCCTGATCACTTATATATTCTTATATGCATCTATGCAAGAATATATAAATGATTATTGTAACTGGTTTCATTTTTCTATTTTTTGTATTTATATATTCTGAGTTTCTTATTATTTATTGTTTCATTGCATATTACTCAACTAATTTTGCAGTTCTATTATTCATATTTTTCATTTTTATCTTCTTGTAATAAATTTTGTGATTACTACAAACTGCAAATTATCGTGTTTATAACATTGCGTTTATATCGCGTTTATATCGTATTTTTTATAAATAGGATTGTTATATTTTTTAGAAAACAATAATATGGGAAATAGCTATAGTTTATCTCATGGAAATGTTTATAAATTATCATAATTTTCTATGTTTATTTCTATATTAATGCTTTAAATTTAAATTAGTAATTCATATAGTATTTGTAAAATTTTGAGGGAATTTATGTAATGATACTTTAATTCTAAAATTATGATTAGAAACAGAGTAAGTTCTTTCCATTTTTTTTCTTTAAAATATCATTTTTTTATTAATAATATTTATAATAAGATTAACAAAAACCAATAGAAGTCAAGTTACAATTGTCATATATAATGTCATATATAAATGAAAAATTATATCAAACTAATAGATCTATATAAATATTGATATATCATATTGAATACATCACTAATATATTATTAATTATAAGCATGATGAATGATAAAATGTTATCACGTGATAAATAATAAAATAATTAATAATTAAGATTTGTGTTATAATATTAGAAAACGATATCTAAAAGAATGGAAAAAATTTGTTATTTCTGATCATAATTCTAAAATTAATATATAATCGTATAAATTTCCTAAAAGTTCAAGAAGATATATAAAACTTTTATAATTTTAAAAAGAATAGAAATAGAAATATTTCATCATTATTACTTATATTTTTTTCTTATGAAAAATAATTATAAACTATAAATCTTAAATCATTATTAATTCTACTGATATATAATTCTATTGATTCAATGAGATTTCCTCTCCGAAGTATTCCTATTTTGCCGAAGATATCTACCGAGTGGCTTGTGAGTTCATAAGATCCTGAGAGCTATATTAACAGTAGCCTAACTATTGATAGGATCTTCTTTGCCGGATATATGAAGAATCAGACACCAGTCATCAGTTAGTGTAAAAAAACACACTAACACCCCCTCTAGGACGGAGATTTAGACGATGGATTAGTTCTTCACTACTTATAAAACAAATATTGATAAAATCCCAATTGAAAGGAATGATGCTTAGCACTTCCTCTAAATAAGGACGAATATATATAGTGATAGATATTGTTATCTTCTGGCGACTCTATTATTAATTATTAATGGGTAAATTATTGAACGGGTACACGGCAGTTGGCTATATAAATCCAGATACAGATACAGGTTCAATGAGATTCAATAAGTTTTATTAGCTTATAGAATTAGTATTACGCAATTATCTTTCATCGAATATATGTTTATTATAAATGTAGAATAATTAAGAAAATTTATGAAAAATTTATTAATATTAATTTTATTAATATTAATTACGATATTATTAATTTAATTAACTACTTTGCTACGTATTATTTGCTATCATGTACTGCTTACGATAATTTATTATCACACTCAAGTGTACAGTGCGTGTAAAGTACAATAGGGTATGTGTAGTACTGGTATGGATGCATTGACGCCATATTGATCTTTCAGTATTAAGTTCATATTCTTTGAAGGTATACTTCTAGGTGGCGTTATTAATACTAGTACAAATTTTTTTATAAAAGTCTATTGGTCCTGATCTATTCTTATATAGTTAAAATATCAGAAACTTTTGTTTATGTTAGTCTACATTTTTTTTTCATCAAGATATTAATTCAAATAATGTCAAATTGCAACGAATATATTTTCATTGTCCTATTGTTTCTCACAAATGCAATAAATATCACGTTTTATAAAATTTAGTATTAGACTTTCAATATAATAAATACAAATGATCAATAACATAAAGAATCAATTACTATATAACATAATTTTATTGCGAATTAAAGTAAATTATATATATTATGTGTGTGTCATCTTTTCATGTCAATAAAGATATATTAAATTGAGAATATATACTTTGAAAATGATATTTATAGTATGATATTTACAGTATTAAATCACAAAATGTGTTGGAAATTATTTATTATAGCTAATATATTTAATATGACGATCGCAAATATTTTTATTGCTTCTATATATAAGCACAATGATGATAGTTATAAGTGTAAATTAGGATCAAAGACACCATATAGATGTATAGCTAATTATGATGATTCGCCATTAAAATATCCAAGTATGTACAAATTATAACTAAATTATAATTAATGTAGTAAAAAAGCATAGTAATTATAAATAATTAACTATCATGTTTATTTCATTTAAAGATTGTATACATAAAAAAATCTGGTTAATTTTACGTCATGGCACAAGGTATCCAGGCAAAAAATATATACCTCGTATGATAGATGAATTACCACAATTAAAGCATATAATATTGGAGAATTATAAAAATGGTACAACAAACTTATCAGCTAATGATGCAGCATTATTTAAGAAATGGAGACCATCAGTTGTTTTAAGCGATATGATGAAACTGGCAACAGAAGGAGAAAATGAAATGATTGATCTTGGTGAAAGATACCAAACAAGATTCTCATCCTTAATGCCTGATATTTATGACAATCAAACATATAATGTATGTATAAGAAATGATTGATATCATGATTTGATATCATTATTAAGATTTTTCGTATTATGATTCTTGATCGGAATAAACTAATGAATTTTTAGTTTAAATATACTTCTACTCAACGTACAGAAGAGAGTGCAAAACATTTTGCAATTGGTTTATTTGGATGGCATAATAGCCAGAATGTCTGGTATCCTAAACCAATATATCGAGATCCAATAATAAGAGTAATCTTACTTATTATTTTTGTATTTATATTTATATTTATTTTTTTGTTTTTATATATTTCATGTTATCTTCTCTTATATTTTTCTAAATTCTAGAAATGATCACACTAATGTATTTTTAGTTTTATAAAGCTTGTCCTCGTTGGCGACAAGAAATTGATAAAAATCCAGATGCAATGCTAGAAAAAACGAAGTTTTTGAATAGTGAAATTGTTATAAATATGTTGAATAATATTACAAAGCGTATTAGCTATAAAATCAATTATGGTTAGTATTATCATCAAACTTTTCATATATGCATATAAATATTATTAAATTGTGCTGATATATTGTTATTATATTATATTAAATGCATTGTAATTATTATATTTTAGATACTGCACATTTAATGCATACAATGTGTGCCTTTGAAACTGCTTGGAATCAAAGTACAATATCTCCATGGTGTAAAATATTTTCATTAAATGATTTCAGGGTGAGATCCTAAGAATAAAATAAAGTAATATCTTTTGTTAATCTTTTTAATAGAAAAATGTAATCGTTAAATATGTTAAATTTTAGATTTATGTTTTATAGGTCTTTGAATATGCTGAAGATCTAAAATTCTATTGGACCGATGGATACGGTTATCAATTGACCTATAAACAAGCATGTCCTGCCTTGAAAGACATGTTTGAATTTTTTACGTATGTTATTACAATAAATGCAGTTTAAAATTTTATATATAATATTTATTCAACATTAGAACAATATAAATTTTTATTCTTTAATTTTACATATTTAAAAAATCAACGCTCTTGTGTTTATCAATTGAAGAAAAAGTTTCTATAAATATAGATTACATAATTTTTATTTTTATACATTTATAGGATTTATCGCATAATCGAAAATTAATTTGCACTTATATACATTATCATTTACTAAATATATTAAACAAATTTAATTTACTTTACAGATCTAAAGAAGGACCGGTGGCAAAAATCCATTTTACACATTCTGGCACGATTTTGAAATTATTAGCTTTACTTGGAGTAGCCAAAGATGCACATCCTTTAATGCATAACACTTTTATACCAGACCAAGAAAGTGAAAGAAAATGGAGTAGTAGTATTATTGACGCATTTGCATCTAATATGGCATTTGTTTTATATGAGTAAAATTTTTTTTCGAAATTATCTAGGATAAAATATATTGTCTGATTGTACATAATATACATAAAAATTTTTATCTTTTTTCTAGTTGCGTATCTCATGGTCCTAGCATTCTATTTATGCTTCAAGAACGACCAGTATCTTTGTCAAATTGTCCAAATAATGCACCATGTCCAATGTCTATCATGAAAGCAACATACCCGAATAGCAATGAAGAATGCCAATTCGATGCTATGTGCCGTATACAAAATGAATGACATAATGAATAACATACTTCGCAAATTCTTATATATATTTTAATTTCTCATATAACTCTCTTTCAATAACTTTCTTATGTAATTAAAAAATACTAGATCAAAGAATACTATCTTCTAATGAATTATTAATACCACTTCTATCATCTCCGATCATATCCTGTAATAAAATAAAAAAATAATTTATTCAAGATACAAGATAAATAGTTTTACAATATTCATATGATATACAAATGATATTACCTGCAGCACTTCAACCAATACTTTTGTTTCATCCAACATCTCTTTACATATACGATTTTCTTCTTCTAATTCTTCAACACGTTGCACAAGTTCTTTTTTTTTTTCTGATAATTTTTTATTTTCTTCTAATGCATCCTTAAGTGCTATTCGTCGCTTTTCAGCCAAAACTTGCCAATAATTTTCACTTGGACCAGCTAATTAAATAATCGCAATATAAATATTTCAAGAAATGATAATGTATTATTTTATTTCATCTTCTGAATAAAATATACATGCAAAGAATGTAAAAAAATAAGGAAAAATATATCTACCGGTAGAGATTAAATCATCAGCTTCAATTTTCACCTTTTCTTCTTGTGCAGTCTGAACAGCTTTGTTTTTGATTGGTACTTTTTTAAGTTTAGGAACATCTTTTGTTCTTTGTGATACATTACTAAAATATACATAATTATTCCTCTTTCTTTTTTTATATACCTTTTTCATATATCAAAATTTTTATAACAAATAATTTTTATATAAAATTTACCTTTTTGTTTTTCCTGCCTTTGATTCTTTGGTAGATCTGAGCATTCTGTCAGCACCAACTAAAGTTTCTTTATCAATAGCTGATGGCTGCAATTCATGTAAAGATTTTCTAATCTTGTCCTGCTTTAGTAAAACAAAAAGAAATTATACAACAGTTATTTTTATTTTTGTTATATTTATGTCAATAGAATATTATTTTCTTAATACTCAAGAGATTGTACGTGTCTATATATATTAAATACTTATATATTTAACATTGATTTAATTATATAAATAAATATATAATACAATTAATATGGAAGTAATAAAACATATAATCATAATTACTTTATATATATATATATATATAACATATATACATATCGAAAAAAATTATAATTACACACACACACACACACACACACACACACACACACATGTACAAATTTTTAGATATATATCTAAAAATTTTTTAATGTTCTATATCATAAAAGATATTTTTTTATAAAAATTAATTAATATCTAAATTAATATATAAATATATTTATATATCACATACATTTCTTTATCATTTATATTATTTATATTTATATATATATATATATATATATATTATATATATATTTTATAAAGGATTAAACAAGAAATGACTTTAATTCTATATTATAAAATATGAATATTTTTTTTCCTCAAAACAAACCTGATAAATATTGAAATATATATTTTCTATAAGACATTTTCTCTACTTTATATTGAAGCTAAATAATTTAGTAGATTCATTTACAATATTCTATTTCCGCATTTCGATTCCTCAAAAGAATTTCAATCAAAAAGATCATACTAACTTCGGAAGCGGTGAGTGCTTCGGCATTAGTAACCGGTTTCATCCTATAGAATAATCTCAGAATAATCCAAAAAAATCTGAAAAGATAATGTTTTTGAATAATATTTAATAAATATCTTATATGACTAATGCATTTTCTTGATCATAGTTATATGACAACTGCAATATATTTAAAAGAACAGATTAAATTAATCTAATTAACTCACAAAGTTTATAAGATCAGCTGTATAGAAGGAAGCATACTCTCGGAAACAACATGATATATAGATAGCTAACTCGAAGACTATATAATGTCACAAATTTTAAAGATGATAAGATATAGAGATTTTATCGTAGTAATATTCGTAGTAAACTAGTTACTTGATACAAGATTACATTCAAATTATGAAATAATAATAATTGCATAACAATTCCATATTTCGTAATCAGAAAAATCGCAGATATAAGATATATACAGAATGCTTTTTTGGAAAAATAATCGAAATAAGAATTTCAATTATTTCTGCTAACTGTGGCTTTAGTATTAAAAATTCATTTTTCATTAATTTATTTAAAATAAATTTTTAACAGCTAAACTGCAAAATCTGGTTTCATATAATCCTGAAATTTAATATGAAGAATAAATCAAAAATAATTTTCCGAAATAATATTTCTTCGAGAAATAATATTGTTTCACAAACTTGATAGAAATGTATCTAAAGTACAATAACCAGCAGACATTACGGACTGTATTCATAGTTCATTCTTGTATGAAACATGCTTAAATATCACCTGTAGTTCCCAATAAAACCTTTTAACTGATTAATGAATAATTTCAAAGAAATTAATTTCAAAAATATAAAAATTTTTCTGCAACAATTACCTAATCTGTATTTCGCATAGAATATATGCAAGCATATAAAGTACATTATGCATACAAACAATCAAAAAGAAAGATAATGTGAAAGAATTAACAATTGCGTTATCCTTTTTCTTCAATCATGCTAGTGATACATAAAATATGAATAGCAATTAAAGACGAACTTAACTGAATATGAGATTTTTGTGCAAAAAATTTTCTTCTATAACAAAAAATAATATCATAAATAACAAGAAATGATTTACTAAAAATTTTATAATTTTTAATATTTATAATTTCTTATAACTTTGATATTTATATGTAATATGAAAACATGCATATATATAAAAAAATATATATATATATATTTTTTATATATATATATATATATATATATATATATATATATATATATATATATATATATGAGTGTCAGGAGTAGTGAAGCGTTATAGCCTTTTCTATCTAACTATCAATCTCATCCTCTGTCCAAAATGGATTTGATACACTCTGTTCCTACAAACGATGGTCTGACAACCCTCATATACGTATGAATATAATCTACATCAAAGATGGCAAAAGAAATGGCATCTCTTAGTGTCATCGTAACGGAAAATTACGATGACTACAGAAGAAGTTCTTATTCCTCAAAACAATCACGTGTTTTATAAAGTTTATTATGACAGGACAGAATCGCAAAGCATTCATGGCTCTGCAATATTAGGAACTGGCACAACTCAGATGCTATCACTTTATTTAAATGTGCAGAAAAGGACAGGATTCATATTGTGTGAATAAACACGTGAACGTCTATACGCTTGCGTTGAGCATATAGCACTATAAAAAAAAGATATATGTATATAAATTATCGATAAAAATTGTTTATGCAATAATTAATATTATATCTCATAGAAAACATTAATAAACTTTCTTTTTCAGACCTTTTAGATTTATATCGTGTAAAGAATTTGAGAAGAGATATGCTCCTATGAGAATTTGTGTTTTGCTAAAATATGATTAATGAAAAATTTTGTAATTACAAAATGCCCTTTTATGAGTTCTTGTTTTATGAAAAATTAGATTTTTTGCAACTAAAAAAGCTAATTTTTCAGTTGCAAAAATTTTAAACAATGTTTAATAATTAAAACATGAGTAAATATACTCTATAAATTATTGTGAAATTTGATGGAAGAATAAAAGAAATTTTTTCCAAATAAATAACAATATATAATCTAGAAAAATTTGTGAAGATATATCTATAAACACTTCTATATAAATTTGAATAAATCTTTTATTATCACTTTGACATTTTATGTTCTTTTTTATTATGGATATAAGCTTTCATAAATTGACATTTTATTATTATATTAATATTATTCCTAATATCTTTTCATGATTTTTAATATTTTTAAAAGGCATGTCGGCATTTCATGATGCAAATTTTCATACTTCACATTGAAAAAATCTTTTGCATGAATTTCGTGTTTTACAAACGATTTCCAAAAATCAACTTATAAAGCGATATATTCCTTTTATGCCTTAAAAAACAATTTTCTTTTGTTTTGCATATTATGTTTACATTGATTTTTTCAAAAACGGAAATAATCATTGCTTTCTTTTTTATATTAATTTATATTAATTAATATAATATATACTTATATTATATTATTCTTTTTTATATTTTTTATATTAAGAAAGTATAAACTTTTATATTTTATATTTTAATTTATAATTAACTTTAAAAGTTACAATTTTTGTATTGATGACATTATTTGAATTGATATTAATGCATCTATCTATGCAATATATTTGCTGATGACACATTATTATACAAGCAATTGTTATACATAAATATATGTCATATACTTTTAAAAATTAATATTTAATTAAGATGAAGAAATATACTATATTAGATCTACATGTTTCTTAGGAAGTTGTTGGAACTAATCAGCATCATTTTCGAATGTATTCAATAATTGAGAAAACAAGAATTGCATTGAAAAGAGGAAAATCAACCATTTTTACTGAATATAAATGGAACAAAATTGTACAAAATATTTATATATTATATTTATTAATGAAAGATATATTAGAGGATATATATAATCAAATAAGCTAATGATAAATATTTTTTAAATGCGCACTATTTGAATTTATCCAAAACTCAATTCTTTTACAATTCTTTTACATGAAAATTTTTTCTAACTTGTTCTAATCTTGTTTAATATCGTTAACATCTTTTTTAATAGCTACTAAATCTTGTTTTTGGATTTCCGGTATAATAATAATTTTTAATGAGCTTCCAAAGAAAAAAGTCTCATTCATCTAAATCCGAAGAATACAATAGCCATTCTAGATGCCTCTTGGCAAATTTAATATATTAGATCATAAGACTCTTTCTAAGAAGGTATGGAAGGAATAATCAATCGTTTCAGTAACTTCTTATGAGATATTTTTGTAATATATAGGATATTCTTTGTAATATTTTCGATCACATATTATATTCATAATATTTATATCACATTTATATATTAAAATATGTTATAAAAGTAAAATACTTATATAAAATACGAAAATAATATATATATTTTAAATATATATATACATACGCACAAGAAATACATATATATATATATATATATATATATATATATATATGTTTTATATCTACATTCTATATTATTTTATTAAAATTTCATAATACATCGAAGGAGAAACAAAGTTTAAAACTATTGGGAATTAGTATATATCGCATAATTTCTGAATAAATAATTAAGATAAATTAATTTATTATAATAAAATAACTTCATTATATTTATACATGTAATAAAGATATTTAATTCATGATATGTATGAATTATAATGTGTACTTATATTTACGTATCTACTTCTTTATAATATTTTATGATGAAATGCAATTTAACACATTTTTTAATGCTTTTTAATCTCGGTATATTTAATATACTAATATAAACGAAATATATTTTTCTTTTATTATCAAAAATAACTCATTCTTTCGAAAGCGTTAATCATTTCCTCGATTATAAAATACTCATTGTAAGCGAATAAACTGCAAAAAATACAGGAATGAAAAAACAATCCTTATACGTAATACATACGTTAATATTATATCTTTGTTACGAATATCTGATCCAATTATAATAATTGTGTACCCGTGCTTGACGCAAACGATTTCATACGTAACAATGCATATCCGCGTGAAATCTTGCCATTCGTCTTATATGAAGTCTGTCAGAGAAATATTACTAGTGAATTTCTTACACCAAGCTTGAATTGTTGGGCGAATATGATAATCGTGATTGAGGAAAACAATATGATGAAAGAGCACAACTTCTAATCGATATTGTAGAATTCAATACATATATATAATTGACTATCTATTAAAATGACTAAATTATAGCAGTTGTATTCTTATTTACATATAACTTACATCTTACATCTTATAGTATATCTTATAAAAAATTAACATACAGATACACAATGAAAGATTCATGATCTATAGGAATTATAGACATTTTAATAAAATTAATTTTTTATTTGATATGCAAAATTTAATTGAAGCTCAATAACTCAATATATTGAGTATTTTATTAAACTGAAAGTGGAACTCTTTAATTCAATGTTATTTATTTACATAAGCATATAATCATGTTTCATTATCAAAAAGAAATATTTTTTAAAAGCCATATCATGAATTATTCAAAAATTGAAAAGAATAATGCATGAAAGAGCTTCATTAGATGCGTTTGGCGCAGAAGGGATTCAACTGATTATTATTTTAAAACTCTACGAAATAGAATCCAGAATTCTGTAAAAAATAGCAAGAATATTATTTGTCGTTCTTTGACTAATGCTAAAGAGATGTGAACACCTGAAACTCGTTAGAACGAGGAAATTCACATTCTTTACTGTTAATGAGCTTGGCGAAAACCAAAAGTTGGAGGAATACCCTTCCTCTATGTCCATAATAATAGCAATTTGACTATGTCCATAATGATAGCAAGTTTTACTGGATATATATTACTCTACTAACATATTAACTATTATTAACAGATATAAGTAGAAAGAACAGAATAAGAATTGACATGAATAGAAGCATTGAAAGGAATAAAATATAATGTTATTACATTTATAAAATTTTTCTCTACTCAATAAAATTGCTATGACTATATCAAACTTAAATATCTATAATGTTTTAAGTATTATTATAGAATATTACTCTAGAGTTACTTATGTAATGAAAATCTACATTAATTTATATCAATTCCCAAAATCAAGCATTTATATAATCAACATTTATATATTAACATCTATATAATATTATAAGCAAATCTCGATTCTTTCGATTCTGTCTACGTTTTTGAAAAAATGAATATGAGCTTCCCGTATGTGTGATTATGGATATACTTGACAAGATCAAATATGTTGCTGATTGAAGATAAGTCACAATTTCTGTCTATTTCTTCTACTTTTCGTCTACTTTTTAAGATTTTTTATTTTTGATAAAAATTACATCACATTATGTGCTAATAAAAAATCTGATCAAAATTCATTTCTCGATGCTTCGACCAATAATGTTATATTTAACAGGATACAGAAATTGTGTAAAATTATACTTAAGATATTAAGTCTGCTGCAGTATTTATTAGAATCAATGTACTATAAATTGGACTTCATTTTTTAGTTTCTATCTGATAATATCAAGCTCCTTACTCTTTAGTATTTATTACATATCATTTTAAGAAATTCTAAAAGCGTGAATACAATCGTTATACGGTTACTGAATACAAATCTATCTAATTTTAATTTAATTGCACTAAATGATCTGTTTAACAATATCAATAGAATAAATAATGATGTAATTTCTATTATGGATTGGATTATTTTTAACAAGCTGATTTTAAATTACCAAAATCCGAGCTTATCATGGCTATTGCTTATTATACTAACATAATTAATATCAGCATATTATCAGCATTACAGCATTATTTAAAATAATAGTTAACAGCAATAATTGAGTTTATAACTGAGATCAAACATTTGAGTATTATAAATAATCTATCATGGGAATTGCAAATCAATAATGACTTACAAGAAAATAAAGACAGTTTTCTGCTAATTAAAATTATACAAATATTTGATGCTGCATCCCAAGATTAAATCTATTGTTGTTCTTAATCTATCCCACATTACTATTACAACCTTTACGGACATGACTGCTGAACTTAATCATAAGCTTAATATAATGTATAATGTAAGGTATTGAATAGATTTGAGATATAGTATCTTAACAATATAACATTTACAATATAACATTTACAATGTAATTGAAACGAATTAGCATACTGTACTATCGAAAAATTCACTGAGTATTAAAATTAATTCTAGAACATTATATTACATTGACTGTCTTCTTTTCAGCATCATTAAAACACTGCCAAATCTTGCATTTATATTTTCATTTTAATCATCATTCGAACATGACGAGCAAAAATACTAGAATATGATTTATTTGTCCCATTGTATCATATTGAATTTTTTACATGGCTTTTTCGATTTATTGTGACTGAACTTTGGAATGGATTTCCGTCAAAAAACAAAAACAAAAATATTGTTTGATAAATTCAAATAATAGCTTTATGCGCATTTTATTTTGGAAACATAATTGTATGTTAAGACTAATTTTTAGATATGTACTGTCTTTATATCTTCTTTAACTATTTTTGTTTCTCCCTCTCCCTCTCCCTCTCCCTCTCCCTCTCCCTCTCCCTCTCGACTAATATATAGATCTTTAGCTAGTCACAATTGATAAACTATATATGATATTCGGCAATATACTTCTTCAATACATAGATCTGCTCACAATAATTTACATTATATATTGCGCGATCATCCTATTTGCGCGAATGTCCATAAAGTTTTGATTATACATATTACGATTATATTGTTCGTGTGAATACAAAACAGGAAAATCCATTATATATAAATATATTACTTATAAATATATTCGGCTCTTATGTCATTAGCATTTGCTGTACCATAAGATAGATGCATGCTTATAAGTTCTCAACATATAATTTTTATCGTTAAATCTACGATATAGAATTAATAGATCATAGATTCATATTTAATACATCATTGCATGTTTTTTGTATTGAGTTTAGTCTATGTTCAACAATTCCTGCAAAAAAACTGGAAAACAAAATAGAATTATCAATAATACGACAACATTTTGTCGGTCACTTAATCAATTTTCTATCTGACATATCTTTGTTCTTTCTTCACAATTCAATATATTATAGAATTAATGCAGAAATAACGCAGTTTTGAGCGTTTTAAATTTGGCAGCGGTTTCTCTAGTTTTTTTATCCTTTACATAGTTGTAATTGAATTGAAATTGATATTACTAATTTCTGCTCATGTTTATCGTTTTTATTATTTTGTATTATTAAATATAATCATTTTAATTATGAAAGAAAAGCATATTTGCGCGATTTTATTGTATAAGTTTAAATTGGGCAATAGAAACTGTTTGAAATGTCAAGTTTATTTTTAGTCCAGAATTAATTAGTAAACATATAGCTCAATGTTGACTCCAAAAATTTCATGATAGAAACAAAAACCTTAAAAATGAAAAAATTATAGATGTTCTTCAGTTATTGACAATAATGATTTAAGAATTATTATTGAAGTAGACTAACATAAAACTACTCGAGAAATGAAAGAAGAATTCAATGTTAATCATTCAGTTCTTCGATTTAATTATAAAAACAAAAAAATTGGGCAAACAAATGTTGCATAAGTTAAAAAACATCAAACAATTTGGCAATACGAAATATGCTCTGCGCTTTTTTTGCAACAAAAATAATTTCTTTCTTGATTGTCACATGAAAAATCAATTCTGTACAATAATCGGAATATTCATCACAATGGCTAGATCGAAAAAAAGCTAAAATAATTTTCTAAACCAAAGCTTCATGGAAAAAAGATTATGATCATTGTTTGGTGAGCAAATGGTATCATTCATTACAGTTTCTAAAATCCTGAAACAATACCAGTATAAGAGTAGAAAAATGAATGAATTGTCAGAAAATTGAAAAAATGAAAAATTGCACCGCCTCCAGCATTCTATCGAATGAGCGGCAGAAGAATCTCGACCGGCAAAGCTAAAAGATCAATCGGCCTATTGATAAGAATTGTATCGGTGTTAAATAGAATAAAGAATCCTGTTACTTCTTGTTTTATCAACCAAACGTCGAGAACCCGTTTATTTAATAATTAACATCACATAAGGAATATATATAAATCTCATTATATATATATCCTACAATATATTAAGTTTAATTAATAAGAACATAGATAAAAAGGCAAATACTTATCTAGCGGACGATTATCCAAATATACAAATAGTTTTAGTCGCAAGACGATGAAGAAAATCATAAAACAAGGGATTACAAAATTATATAAAATAAAATTTTTGTTAATTAATTATTCAAATATTTAAAGAGAAATATTAAAAATATATATAATAATAAATAAAATATATTTTTTCAATTCATCTAATTGATATAACCGGGTATATGGATGGATATTAGATGGATTAGATATTATTATATCTAACAGATATAATAAAATTAGGTGCATATATTTAATATAGATTATTTTAGTGTTAAAAGAATTACGTTTTGATTTTAGTTTTTTTTTAGTTATTTTAATTTTTTTTTTAGATAAAGGTACTAAAACATTTTGAAGATTATCTAAGTTTTTTTTATAATAATAAAGATTTCTTAAAGATCTGCTATCTGCTTTATTATTCATAATTATTATTTTCTATTTTCTTTATTGTTTTGTTCTTTATTGTTCTTTATTATTCTTTATTCAAGTTATCAAATTCTTATTATTATCTATATTATGCGTTATCACATTTAGCACCTCAAATGACCAAATTCCATGTATGATTTATGTCACAAATTTTTTTTATTAGTGCTAAACCATGCTTAATTATTCATTTAACTATGTTATAAAACGAACCTACCATCTGTACCTACTATCTGTAAGTTTATTCCAAAAAATTTATATTTTGTACAGAATTCGTTTTCGAATTCTGTATTGAATAACTTCTCGTTCAACTGGCAAGCACTTTTTAATTTTGCTCATGTCACAAAGCGATTGTAATTAGGTTGTAGTCGATCACAATTTTTCAGTAATTTAGCGCTATTCACAGATTGTATCTACTGTTTTAATTATGGCATTGAATTCTAAATGAATTATATAATTCATGTGTCTTTCAGCGCTAAAAATCAGAATTTCAGTAATTTCATACGCGGAGTTTTTATAATATCTTAGAGAATACGAAAATTTAATTTAATAATTGTTAAGTCATAAAACAATTTCTATCTTTTATGTGTGAAATTATATGTAAAGTCCACATTGCATCAAAATTGCTATATTATTCGCATAGTTTTATATTGTCATAAATTTTCTATTTTCATGTATTATTAATCAACAAGTTTGTAATCAGTAAATTTGCAGCTCAAGCAATATTGCATATATTGATTTTATACCATTCATTCAATCTAATATCTTAATAGATGTATGTAAACACATATTGATTTTCGATCTTTTTACATTGCATTTTATATTGTGTCTCTTTCGAAGCATTCCTAGCACTCTTAATTGCTCTTATTATACTTTTGAAATTTGTACCAACAATTTCTTAACTATATCATTGATTAATAAATAATTTTAATTTATTAATAAATAATTTCGCTTATTGCCTATTATTTTACATTAATTTTTTCAAATTGTCGACTCGAATAATGTAAGCCTGGAGTGCACCTATATAAAGAGACATTAATTTATATCAGCTAATATTTGTTTGATTTGAATAGAACATGGAATTCTTTTCCAGAATTATATATGTTTATATATATGTAAATATGTTCACTTGTTTCCTATTGTCGCAAGGAGTACTCGCCAGTTGTGCACGCTGGTTAGAGACTGCTATGCTAAGTATTACTGTGGATGCTCGGATATGGATATTGGAGAAATTGAATACCCGACGATGATCTTTTGTTACTTTTATTGTTGCAAACGACACAAGCAATAATCCGCTGACAAAACCTATATCCGTACGTAAGAGAACTGATTTAATTTAGTACTGAAAACTAGAAGCGAATTGAACGAAGAATAAGGTTCCATTCGCTTTTATATGCTACTATTGTTGGCCACCGTCCTTTGTCAAAAACAAAAGAAGTGATGTATCATCATTGCTAAGATATCGATAGCTTTGTTCGCTTATGCGATACCATATTTGACACTTTTCCTTCCCGAGTCACTCAATCCACTCAAGTCAGAAAATAAACCACTTTATCGCATTTCAATATCCAATAATTCCGACTTAAAGGCGATGCGATTAAAGATGCCACCAAAGTTCAAATACCTATCGATTATCCGAAGGATTCATGTTTCTAAATCATCAATGAATAGATTTACATTTATATTTGTCTTTTTAGTGATGTTGCAGTTCTTCCATATTTTCATCAATTTGATTATTGACTATTCTGATTGCCTAGATTAGATCCATCATCATGTTCCTAACTTACAACTTTTGTTATTGATTACATTAATAGATAAAGCTACCATTAATTCCCAATATTATGCTTCCACTCCTTTTATTATTAATTCTATACATAATCTTTTTTTTTAATGTTAATTTAATATTAATTCAATGCCCGTGATCAAAGCTGATCTTTTCCAGTATTTCAAGGAAAATTTGAAATGAACTTCCAAAGGAACTTTTGTTTGCTGTTGGCCATAAGCACATCAACGAAATGCAAATTTATTTTGATCTCTCCCAACAGAGATCTTACTTTCTCACATTCATTTTTCTTAATAATTCATTGTATAATTTATTTTTAAATAAATAATATGATAAAATATATCTTTGTCTTATGTATCTGATTGTATCAATGTATTACGTATTTATGTATTTCATAATGTGGAAAGCATATATTATTTAGTTTTATGATAGTTCTGCTAATATTATATAAGCTTTTATCAACTTTATAATGTACCTCGAAATATTCATGTTGATTAAAATAGTCTACAGAAGACACCATTTAAAGTCATGAAAAGCTTTTCTGTAGTTTAGAAGAGAGAACATAGAATTATAATATCCTATATCTTTTTCTATGAAATTTTCGGAGATTGAAGATTTAATATTTATATTCTTATATTTCTATTTCTTATAGCAAGCGTACCTACTCCAGGGCAATCTACTTTGCCATAATTTAATCTAATTTATTATATGATTTATAATAAGATTCTATTCGCATGCAATATTAGAGATTAGGCGAAAATGGCTATATTTTATTATAGTTATGGATCTTAATTTTTAATAACTTCGATTTAATGTTCGAAATGCCTGGAATTCTTCCTGGTGATCTTCATAAAATCATTAATTTGTATGCTATAACAATTGCTATCTATATAATGTAGTTCTTCACAGTATTTCTACCATATTCTATTATCTAATTGATTATGTGTTATTTTCATTATTAATATTTATCAATCTAAATTTTTAGTTTGAATTTACATGTTATCTCGTTAAACTTCTCAAAATAGTTTCTTGTTTGAAATGTTAGCATATTATTATATCTTCTTGCAAATATTGTTTAAATAAGTGTTTTTGTTTTATATTTTATCTATATTTTTTGTTGTTTATGTCCGTTCATTTCTCTGTTAAAATCTCTGTTAATCAAAGTTTTTCTTTTTTCTATTAATTTAAAAATTTCATCTAGGATCTAGAGACTCCTTGCTGTAATTATATTATTTTGACCTGTTTTTATTAGAACAACTTTTATTTGTGTCTATGTCTTTATTGTGGAATATTTGTTTGCGCAAACATAGATATTAAAATTTTTTTAAATTTATGTATTTTGTTTTTTTTAATTATTAACAAAGATTTCTTCTTTTTATATTATGTAATTTTATTTTAAATTTCACTATTAATAACCCATAGGCGTTGTAATTCTAATACTATTGGACAATTTAATAGAGATTTGCCATCGTGAATCGAAATTATAATCGATCTTTTTTGAATTTTTTATTTATTAGATGTCCATATATACGATCTACGTGTATACCGTTAAAATTAGAAATTTGTTGTAATTATTATTAGTATATATTATTATTATATTTATTTGATAGAACTATAATTTTTCTCTTCTTTTATTTTCACTGATTTCAGTTTACTAGAAGTTTATTAGAAAATATTATCTATGGTATCCATGATCATGCGGATTATGCATCGTCTCCAGCTTAAGATGGATAACTTATTTCATATATCTATCTAAGAGTACATAGTTGCACGATTAATCACATATTTTACTCTATCCACTTAGCATGTCTACTATTAAGTGGATTGCCTAAAATAAAAGGCTGTATCATAATGTTTTTGAAAAAGATAGCACAATAGTTTCTCATTGTTTTCTGTGCATATCATAACCACTTGAATGAAGATATAATTATTACTTATGAGTATTTAGTATTGAGCTTGTCAAGTTGTTCTTCTTCAGTTCCAGTTCAATATGACATAACTCATCTATCTCATATCATGACTTAAGTTATTCTACAGATATTTATTTAGTAAAATTTTATTCACATTGTCTTGTATATTTACAAGAACTTTTCCTATTTATTGCGTCAATACATTGCGAATACATTGCGTCAAAATTGAATTTCTTTTGTTATTGATTTGTTCTCTATGAAGTATGATTTTTAATTGAAAACTATGCATCATAAGAGATAAAAAATAGCTATTTGATTGGGATAGTCACAATTTTATTAATTTTATTAATTATGTTCAATATTACAATATATATAATTCAACTATAAAATGATATTAGAAACATAATATTACATTAAAAAGATTGTCTTAAATGATAGTCTTAAAAGTGATTTAAATGATTTCTTAATCGTTAAATTTTTTTACAAGATTATTTTGGTTTTATTATTTTCTGCAGATATAAATAAACAATTAAAGAACGAAAATCCGTATATAAAACGACTTCTGAACTAATGTTTTGAACTTGTAGTAATTTTGAAATATTCAAAATTTTTTAAATAGAAACAGAAATAAGAAAGCGAGAAAAATAATTGGTATGTAATAAAAATAAGTTTTTGAACAAAATTAAATAATTTTTGTAATAAAATATTTTTAATACGATTTTTAATAAAATTTATGCTATTTATTTTACGATAGTTCTGAATATTTTCTTGGAAAGATGTGCAAATTTTTGATATCATACGACAAATATTAATAATATATTGTCCAAGCATATAAAGTAACGGAGTGATTTAGAAATTTTTGTCTATAAAAGAATTATATGAATTTCATTCCTTTTTGACATTCTCCATAAATTATAATATATTTGCTTTCCTATATTAAAAAATATCATTGCAATAATAAATATCTAGTCCATTTTAGATACTATTAATATATCCTACTAATAGTTCGCAATAAATGATAAAAATGATTTAAACAAATGCGAATCAAAATGACAGTATATCAATGCAATGATATTAAACAGATTATATCAAGATATAATCTATTATGTATATAATTATATCGCATTAACCATTCTTGAAGACATAAAGCAAAGCGATTTAATATAACTACTTATATATATATAATGTACATAATGACCTACACTTAATCAATCAGTTTCAATAAAAATTAAATATCTAATAACGTTCCTCTATGTCTTGTTCGTTTCAAATCTGTTTCGCAAGATGACACCATTTTTCGTTTATTCATGCCTTTTCTTTCTAATTGTTTCTCTATAATACGTGCATTATTTGCATAGGAATCAGCAACTTCTCTCTGAAAAAAGATTGTAATTATATTTATTTAGAATAAAAATGCATATCAATAAACAAATATTTATTTAGTTCCGTTTAAATAAATGAAATTATTTAAAAAATATTATATATATATATATATATATATATATATATATATATATATATAGAATGTTAGTAACATGTTTTTTTTCTTTTTGTCATATGTTTACGTTCATTATTAAGTAATATAACTATAATGTTATCATATTTAAAGCATTTATCTATCGTCTTAATGCACGAGATGCATTCATTTTGTCAATCATTTTATATTAATGTTTCTATCATTATTACAAAAATTGCAAAAGGATTAAGATTTTTCTATTTAATTCAATCAATCTGTTTCCTTACAAGCGTTCATTATTAAATATTGTATATGAAATAAATAATTTAAAAAATTTATATGATATATATATATATATATTATTAAATTTATATTACATATATATATGTTCATATACAAATATTATATTTGTATATACAAATATATTGCGTACTTATATCTGTAGTGAGATTGTTATAATTAATTGAAACTTTTTATATATTTAGCATGAAAGTTTTCAATACAATAACGTAAAAAATATTGATTGAAACGTATTGATTTTATTGAATTCATGAGTTATTAGTATTAATACATATAAAGTATAAAATATATAAATGCACAAAATGTTTGAATCTTTTCTGCATGTTTTCACTTTGAATATATAATATATGCAATATAGTTCAATCATTAAAACATTTTTCATTTTTTATGTCTTTGTCTCATGTCTCGAATAAATTTCGAATACTTTCGCAAAAAAAAAAACATTATATTTCAACCACATCCCGAAAGCGTTGTCTGATTAAAAAATATTACATCAATAGGAACATGATATCAAGTTAGAAATATGCCATATGTCGTAGAACTTTTTACTTTAACTTAAAAAATAATTTATTATATACAAATATAAGCTTTTTTTGTATTCACTATAGTTTTACGAGATTATATTTTTCTTATCAATGGATATATCCAATGTTACAATCTCGTTCAAAGAACAGCTAATATATAGTTTTATAAATGCTCAATAGACAATAGACAATTTTGACTTATTAAACAGCAATTATGCCAAATATATACTCAATAGTCCTTATGCCATCCATTACAGCATTAATATTTTACTTCGTAAAATTGAATACAAATGATAAAAAGTTATATATGTTCTTTGTATTTGATATTTAACAGAATAAGTTTAAAAAATTATTTTTATATTTTATATTTAACAGCATTATATTTCAACAATATTATATTAATATTGTCATATTCCTATATTGTATAATACATATTAATAATTACAAATCAGCAATGTATTTATACATTTTAGAAAGCGAATGTAATAATAACTAAAATAATAAATATTATTCTTCAGAAAAAGTTAGGTATTAAATGTGAAATAAAAAAATTGGAAAATATATAAAATATATAAAATTAGATTATAAAGATTGATATTACTATAATTTTATTTAAATTATATAATATTATCTGTTGTAAATTATTATTTTGCTTTATGCAGAAGCATAATATTGAAGCATATAATATAAATTAAAATAATTACATTTAAATATTTTATGTTACATATTATGTTGAACTTTTCATTCTTTTTATCATATAAGTAATATAATTATATTAATATGATATAATATTAATATAATATATTTTGCATTATATTAAAAATATTTTACAGATATTAATTTGTTAAATATAAATTCTGTCTGATTCTTTTACAGATTACAGAAGTAATATTTTATATTGAACAGACTTGCTCGTATAAGAGATAAACAAATCAACAGAATATTTATCCATTTAATATATCTATATTTTTTGTATCAAAGTGTAAACAAAATAATAAAATAACATATATTAATGCTCTATTTAAAATAAGTTATACTAAACATTGAATAAAATCTACTAAGTATTAAAATCAAATTAGACAGAAAGTTAAAGAATTTTTTTCTGTAACTGTCTTATTATAATAATAATAAATTTAAATTGCTTAAATTAACATAATCGACTTACAGCTTCAATTTCATCCTCTTCTTCATCAATTGTAGACACAGTAACTGAACTGAATTTTCCCATGTTCTTAGTGTGTTTTGTAACCATTATTTTTTTAGGTTTCTCAATAGCCACTTGATTATAGATATCTGTCATTGGACCTTCTCCAGAATTTTTTATTACTGAACCTTTTACAGTAAATATTACATTGGCCCCTGGATCATGTTTATAATATAGCAATAAGCCGCATCTGATACGAATAACACAAAAATTAGATTATATATTTTATATATGCGCATGTACATAAAACATATTTCTTATTAATTTCCAAAACATTTCTGGATAATTCTGTTATTTTTATATACTTATATATTTATTATATATCTACATACTCAAATTTGATGTGCACAAAATTAGATATTTTGGAATGATTAAAAGAGATAAATCTCAATAAAATAATAAAAATAAATTTGTACTTTTTACACTTTCGCCTATATTGCTTTTCGATGCCTTCTGAATGTTTAAGAAATACAGTTTCGTCTTGTTCTGAAATCATTTTATGAGCATGCTTACTGCCATCAATTATTCTTGCTCCATCTCGTTTTCGTAATGGTAATTTTTCAATAGCACAGTCTATATATGTACATATAAATGGTTTATTATATTTCTTAATAATAAGATATGATATAAATAATATTCATGTTAATTGAGACATCACAAATTTTTAAACATACATTAATATCAAAATAACAAACTAAAAGAATTTAAATTATATTATTATAAATTAAAATATAACATAAATTATAATAAAAATTATAAGAATCATTAACTAACTTACATTACTAGAAAAAGAAAAACGAATATAACAGAAATTTAGAAATTAATTTGCAAAATATAAAGAAATAAAATATTAATGTCGAAGATAATTTCTTTATTTATTTTTTTTTATAAAATATCTATAAAATATATCTATAAATATGCTATTCTATAAAATAAAATATGTATGATTACATAAAAATACAAATATCTTTTTTGTTTTTACATTGTTTAACTACATGTATAAAAAATATTCAAAAAATTAGTTTCACGAAATATTAAAAAAGCATTGTTCTAAGATATTTCAAAGAATATGCGCAAAATAAAAAATTAATTTATTTGCAATAAAAGTTATATTGCATGTAATATTATTTAATATATTATCACTCTTTTTAAATTAAAAAATATATATAAGAATCCTAACCTAAAATCAGTGTCATTTGACCACATACACAATAATAAGTATATAATGGTTTTTCTTCACTATATTCTTCTTGATCTTTTGTATCGGAGCATATAATACTCCTTGATACGACTTTTGGCATGATTTTCTTTCAGTTATTTAAATATTTTTGATATAAAATTTCATGTTATACATAATACAGAGAAACTAAACCTCTCTCTATTTCATTCTCCCGACGGATTCTGATATGAATGATTCATATTATGTCCGACATAAGGTATGCGACGTCCAATATTCAATAGCAGTCTGTCTAGAAATTAAAATATCGCTAAAAATTGAGATTTTTAGAAAATAAACTTTCTTATTGAATATCGAATACCATACATCAGATGCGGTTTGAATTTAATAATATTTTTCGATTTTTTACACATACGTAGTAGATTAAGTATTATTAAAATATTTATTTCTAACAAAATAAACTATTTCTGAATACTTTTGTCAAATTATTGATGGAAATAAACTATATCAATAAACTATAGAAAATAAAATAGTTGAAATAAAAATAAGTATTAAATGTAGATATATTTAACAAAATTTATATAAATAGGATACAAAAATATTAATAAAAAGATTATACAATAAAGAAAAAGATTATAATAAGGAACTTATTCTTTAAAATTATTCTCATTTAATCATGCTTCTCTCATATTCATATTACATTCATATTTTTTAAGAGAACTCATTTTATTGCATCCATTTTTAATAAATATATATATATATATATATATATATATATATATATATATATATATATAAAGCGATTCATGTAATTGTAAATAAGAATTATCATTCTCATTTAGTTTAAGGTAGAAAAAATTAGAACAAAATTGAATAGCTTAAAAGAATTTTGGACTAATACTCGAATGTAAAAATCATTTAGAGAGAATTGACAAATCTGTATTATACATCGATATAATTGAGTTATTGATTGATTTTGTTTTTAACAATTCATTCTTGGAACGAATATCATTCAGCAAAGCCAAATACAAAATTATGAGATAAAAAACTTGCACGTACATATACATACGCACATATATTATCCAAGTAATAAATTTCTATTTTTCTACATTATATCTATTGTAACAAATAAATTCAAAAGATAAATAGGACGTATAATACAGATTAGTCAATTCTATCTAAATGATTTTTATATTCGAGTATTAATCCAAAATTCTTTTAAGCTATCCAATTTTGTGCTAATTTTTTCTATCTTCAACCTTTTAATTTAAGCGATTTTCTCTAATTTAGAACCCGATTATGCATATTATTAAAGAATTTATCATTTTCAATAAACGAAATATGCAAATTCTATGCATATTAAACAATGTATAATGTAATCTATCTAGATTATATTCTTAATATTATTACTATAATTATCTGTATTTTTACTATAATTTGCAAATGTAATACTATCCGTTTTTAATCGAGAAGTTTAAGAATAAAAAATATATATTAATCAAGATTTTATATATGAATCATTTTAATATATGAATTTTTTATGCATATATAATTGTATATATAATTTTATTTATATAAAATATAAATCATATATAATATATATAATATTTTATATTTTCTCATATATAATATTTTATATATTTTCTATAAAATAGTTTATTTAAGATATCTTATAGAAAAGATTTTTCTATAATCTATTTCCATGAAAATTTCTATTTGATTTGAATTTGAAAAATTGCTTTTATTTTTTCAATAATAGTAACAAACATTTTATTATATAATGTATAATATATTACAAAAATATATATATCTATAAATTCTTAAATATGCTGTTATTTGCTACTTTTTTTTTAATATGTAAATATTGTACATATATTTTTTTATTTTTTTTTTTTCAAATAATTTAAAAATAGTTTCCAAATATATACATACTTATGTACATTATGTACTTATGTACATTATACTTATATAGAAATATTATACATGTAAGATTATATATATGCATACATATACAAATATTTATGCTAATGCATATGTACATACAGAGACACATTTTTTTTATTAAATATTTTTATTTATATTTTTAGCATTTTCATATCATAAGAATAATTTTATTGACTATGCTATACTTATTTATATACTTGTAATATAAATTCTGTGTGATGACTGAATGGTATTCTATCCTTCTTAATAATGTTGAATAAAAATCAAGAGCAATTGACATGAAATTGTTTATAGAAAAACAGATAAAAAGAAGTGTCTGAAATATTATTTTATTTATTTATTTACTGCTAATCGATTATTACTTATCAATTAATTAGCTCAGAATATTAAAAAATAAAAATATTGTTTATTTATTAGAACTATCTGTTTTAATATTATATTTTTTAATATTATATTTTAAACTAGATACAAATTAGATACGATACGATACTAGATGCGATATTAGATACGAAATATTTTATTTTATAAATATTTATCTATGCTCATATAGTTTCTTTATTCTCTTGAAGGCTTGATTTTACATGTTCAATATTTATCTTTAGAAGAATTTATTAAAATTTTCTTGTGTATTGAAAATCATCTATTCTTTCCTGAAAATTCAAATTGATAAACATTTTAAATCAAGTGCTCAGTTTGAAATTTCTTAATTCCCAGAATTAAAAGTAAAATCTTTTTTGTGTGTTATGATTTTATTATCATTTCTGGCGAATAGTAATATAGTTAATTGTAAATTATTAGAATATGTTTCTAATATTATATATATTTTATATATATTTATAGATTTTATAAATTTATTAACTTTTGATATTTATATGATACATTTTATATTGATACATATTAATTTTATATATTTATGGATTTTTTAAATAGTTTGTAAGAAATATGAAAGCAAAAGATAAAAATGCAAATAAAGTGATTAATTTATGATACTCAATAATTCAGCAATTTTGAATGATAATTGATCTTTTTCATCTTTCTTATGCGATCTTTAGAGGCGCAAAACGAAACAAGCACAGCATGAGTGTCAGATCTTATCACTCTAATATTATGCTCGCGCGAGCAATAAAATCGATAATATGAGTATGGACACATATTCATATATTGATCACAGTTTCGAGTGCTATCGCATGAGATCCCTAAAATCAATTCAGAGATCGCTTGTTATGTCTTGTTCTTTAACCTTTCTTATTTTGTAATAGAAAAGTTTGTAATCTATATGAATTTGTGGATTATCATATGAGAAAAAGGTTAGGAATAAAGAATAATACAATTTGATATCTCTTTTATCATTTTTTTGCCTATGATTTTAATGTTATTTTGTAATATATTATAGATATATGAAAATGTGTATTTTATATTTGAAGATTAAGCTAGGAAATTGCTGATTCTAATACATAACTCAGTTGTTTTATATAATTCTATACATAATTCGTATACCATTAAAGGTAATTTGGTTTTTATATAATTTGCTATTAATTGATTACTAAAATTAGTATCAAGTAATATCATTATATTAATTAATTTAACATTATGTTAAAAATTATTTTACATGGTTTATATTACATGCAGCGTAATACTTAAATAATTTAATACATTATTGTCAAATTAATATGATAATTAGATGGGAAAAAAAAGAAATATTCAATCCTCTCCAATAATGCCAGGACGGATAAAAGTAGAAATAAAAGATGAGATAGGTATAACATATATGTTTTTTCTATATATAATTTAGAAGTCTGATCTTATTTTACAAACATACATACATACATATAATTTTAAATATATCTTAAAATGATAAACAAATTATAATAATAATTAATAAAAATAAATTATAATTTTACAAAATATATATTATTTTTATTTAGGAGATAGTGATGTTCTCGTAGCAAGGGATCGTTTAAAGGGTGCTCTTCGAGAATTATTACAACATAGTGATACAGGTTCTTCTGCAGATTCAGGCGAAGAAAATTCTACTCATGATAATTACAAACATCCAGTGAAAAAGATGTAACATTTAATATATTTTTATAAATATAAAAATATATATTATCACAAAATAATTTAATCGCAATATCTGTTATTAGGACAAAATCTGTTAATCTTCAGCAACCACAACGAAAAATTAGACGTCGTCGACAAATACAAACTGATACAGCATTTCATCACACATATGTAATGAAACTGTTTGATCGTAGTGTTGATTTAGCTCAATTTCAAGAAGATACACCACTTTATCCTATATGTCGTGCCTGGATGGCTAATCAACCAAGAAATCCAAATTTGGTCCCCAAGTAAGTAAAATCATATAAATGTGATTTTGTCATTTTTATTATATTCATTTGTTATATCCAAATTTTTAGACGATTTTATCATTTTGAATATTATTATATTATGTCATTTTTATTATATCATTGCATCTTTTTACATACCATAGTAAAATGACAGTATTTTGTTATATAATGGTTATATAATGTTATATGGTTAACTTTTTACGGATGTATACAGCAATGAATATATACATCAATGATTATACAGTTTTGGCAAATATTTTGCCTATGAAAAAATATCATGAATAAATTTATTTTCTAGCTGAATTGGTTATATGAATTCAAATTTATATTAAAGCATTCTTCATAGCAAGGATGATATCTGAATGCTCAATTTCGATTTGCTTCATCCAATTGCTCTATTTGCTCCATTCAAAAAATTGATTATATTTCATTTCACAATTTAAAATTTTATATATGTGTAAAGAAAAATGTAAATATATAGTACATATACATATATATGTGTGTGGATATACATATATATATGTTTGTAGGCGTGTATATGATATTATAACATAAAATAGATACAAAAATATTCTCGATTTTATGTGCAATGCTATATGTCTATACAAATTTAAAATTAATATATTAACCTGTACATTTGTGTAGAATTCGTAGTCCTAGCCCAGAAATAGTTAATGAAGTTAATATAATGAACAATCTAATTAATGCTAATGGAGAGATAAATGATGTCCATTATTTACCATCTCCTTTACCCCGCGAGGAAGCCATACCAAGAAATCGCATTCCGTCTCCCATATTTGGAGAAAAGAATGATTTGAATTTAGATTATGTGAGTTAATAATTTTGATATATGAAATATATGAGGAAATTAATATTTATTAAGAAAATCTTTATATTAAAAATAATATATTAAAAATAGAAATAAAAATATATAAAACTTATATTATAAAGTTTTTTAAAAATAAGAAGAAAAGTATACTTTCTTATACTTTCTTTCGTATATTATTTACGTTAACAATAACTAAGACAAAAATAAATTATATTGTTATATATCATTTCGTGGCATGTCATATATTATTATATATAGGAAGGACAAATTCTCAAATCACGAGATCAGTTAATGAAAGAACATTCTGTACGGTGGAACACTATTCGCAAAAAGTGGCACCAACAAGCACATAAAAATGAACAACGTTATATACAAAGTGCTACTATTCTTGGCACTATTTTCACAAAGTTTGTATAAAAAGTTTCTTTTTATATATTAATATAATGTAGATTTTCTTAATCTTATATAATTAATTATATTTTAGAGCACAATCAGAATTTGAATAGCAGAGACATGGCAGTCCGATGACTGCCGATTCTTCTGTCATTGATAATTTCATTTCTGATTATTTTTATTACGTCATCAAGGAATAATTTCTTATTTGTGTTATTTTTCTACGTATCTCCATTGATAAATGAATACATATGTAAAGGATCAATTATACTTATACATGTTTTATATAAATACATTTTTTATTTATATAATGCCCAGAAAAAAATTGTAATCATGTTTTAATGAAGTTCTGATATAGCAAATTATCTGATATTAATATGAAAGGATAAATATTGTAACAATACTTATAATACTTCTCCTTTTAATAAAACTTATGTATATATTATAGTAATTAATATTTTTTTTTTAAATATCACATTCCTTAAAAACATAGAGAGAGAGGAAAAGAGATACAGAATATTTCAAAACTGGTAGCAAGATCATAATTCCATATAAAAAAATAATTCAAAAAATGTGAAAAAACCATTTTTTTATGAGATTTCGTTTTTTAGAAAAACAATTTTGCAATGCAAAATAATTTTATTCAGTATATGTACTGTGTACGCATTATGTGTGATGTGTATTAATTGTTTTTCCTCAATAAAATTCACTATATATTATTTCTGTATGTATTTATATTTATAAATATTATTTTCAAGATTTCTTTTGTATTTAATAACTTGTCTTTATTAACAATAACTTAGACTTTATTGTTCAATCAATATGCTTATAGCATTATAGCAATTAGAAATAGACATGATTCTTGCGTTAGTTACATGTGATAATAACACTTCCACTATCATACAACATTAATTACTATTGAATTCAATATCTTATTTATAGATATCCGATTTCTTTTTTTATAGTGGCATACGCTCAATATAGGCATACATGTGTTCATTGCACAATGTGAATCGTACCCTCTTCTACGTCTAAATAAAGTGGCAGCGTCTGGGATGTTGCATTAGTTCCTGATGTTGCAGACATGAATATTGTCTGCAACCTCTTTTCCCCTCGATTTTTCCGGTAAAAGTCGTCTTTAGGAAGATGTATTATGGGCCTCCATAATATATGTCCCAATACGCAATGTTTTCCATTATTTAACTACATCCAATAACTGCCGATGTATTGGCACGGAGCACCTCTTCATTGAATATATATTTTGTCTAAGAGATCTTTAGAAATCTTTTCAATATTATCTATTGAAATATAATCAATATAATATATATATATATATAATATATATATAATATATATATATATATAATATATATATAATATATATATATATATAATATATATATATATATATATATATATATATATAATATATTCAATATAATCTATTCAATACATCTCGAAAGCTTCTATTCTGTTGAGGAACTTAACCTTGAGTGACCAGGTTTCTGTATAACAATGGCTATGTGTAACATCTGATAACATGTAATCTGAAATTCTAAGGGATATCTCCAAAAGGTACTTATGAAATCTGGCGAAGGACTTTAGCCATTGCCGCTCTTATTTTAATTTCTCCATCGCTATCCCACTTATCGTTAAATGCTGAACTTAGATATTTAAATTTATCGTCCTTTCAATCGACTGAGCGTTTATATAGAGAATTGCATTATCATAGTTAACGGCTAACTATCATCAGCTTGATCTTGCTAACATTGATGTTAAGATCATATTCTTTTCCTACCTCGTTGATGACGTTCAAGATAGTTTGTAGCTCCTAGATGTTCTCAGTTAGTATCGCCATGTCGTCCGCATACTGTAAGTTGTTAATAGGAATGCTATTTACTTTTATTCTCATTATATAGTCTTCAGTATCAGGTGGAATATCTTCTCCACGTAGATGTCTTCTCCATGTAAATAAGAATAGTGAGAATATGCATCCTTGGCAAACCTCTTTGACAATTTTTATGTTGCTATGTTACTGATTTGTGAAACATGGTTTTTGTTCGTTTAATTTGAGCTTTGCTATTTAGTTCCAGTACAGTTCATGGATTATTCGGATAGCCTTCTCACCGATGCCGATTTTTTGCAAGATGGATATTAATAGTTTAATAGATTAATAGAATGCCATATGTTGTCAGATGCTTTTTGGTAATCGATAAAGCATATAAATACATCTTTCCGTTGGTCATAGCATTTTTGTACAAGTAGTTGCATACAGTATAATACTTCTCTCATACCTAGATTGTTCTTAAAAACTACATATTACCTAATTTTTTTTCGCATTTATCGTATATTCTCTTTTGAATTATCTTTAGAAAAGTTTTGAATAGCTCATAAAGCTGTTTCCGAAACCTAGTGTTCTTCATATGTATTAGCGTTGGCTTTCTTTGGTACAGCGACAAAAGTAGGTATTAACTAATCCGCAAGAATGCTGCTGAAGTGATAAATTGCGTTAAATAACTGGCAGTTTTCTAGTGTTCACTAGCACCGCATAAATATATAAATATGTTGTTATAAATATATTATTATAAATATGTTGTTCCTTCCTGGCACTTTTTTGTTTTTAAGAGCTGAGAGTGCGTAGAGCGCTTCTGACTCCATTATTGATGGACGTTGTTGACTATTGATGCGTTGTTGGAAATATTACTTGGAGCCATCGAGTATACATCATCGAATAGATTTCGGATATACTTTTCCCATATTCTACAGATCTCCTGAGGATCTGTTAAGATCTTATTATTCAGTTTTTGAAATACTTGTCCTGAAGATATTGATAATCTCTTAATTTCTTATAGAAGTGAAAGGCATGTTTCGCAGCTCTTCGGCTTCTCAACATTGCCTCGTCATGTATTTTTTGCTTCTTATTTTGCGGCGTATATTCCGGTATATTTGGTTATATTTTTGCTTATTTCTTTTAACAAGCTTTCTTTCTTCTATCATGTCAAGAATTTCTAATGTCATCCATTCTTTCTTAGGTATTCTCTTTTTCTGTATCCTAGTATCCTTTCAATGGCATTGTGGCTACTGTTTTTGATGATCCGCCATTGATTTTCTCATCTTCATTTTCTCATCTTCAATATTCTCATCTTCATTGTTGTTCATCATCTTGTTGTTATCGAGTCTGATATGTTTATCAAGTTCGTCTTTCAGCATCTCATGTATCATTTAGGGAAGAGATATCACATGTCTTGTTCTTGTTTTTGTTTTTCTGAATTTGAGATTTCCTATCAGAAGATTATGATCCAATCCTATATTTGCAGGATACGCGGCCATTCTTTTGATGCTGTTTTGCTGCTTTTTGTTTAATATATAATCGATTTGATTATGGACTATTTGTTGGTTGTTATCTCATAATAATACTTCTACATATACCATCTGCATGGCAGGAGATCGTAGTATGTGTTTTTGATGATAAAGTCTTCCTCCAAGCAGAATTGAACGAACATATCTCCTCTTTATTGAACGAGCAAATATCCGATAGATAGATTATTCAAAGAGCAGAAAGAATGTTCGCGGAATATGATTCATTTGATTCATTTCATCGATTTAGTCAATTTTGCTAAATGAATAAGTGTAAAAAAAAGAAAATTTTACGGAATGTATATAAGTATAAGAAGTATATAAAGATCTTAGCATATAAAGATTTTAGTATATAAGAAATCTTTTCTTATGATACAATAAGAAGTAACGTAGAGGAAATTTCTCATGTATTACAAGAATGTATTTACATTCTTGCATACACATCATATTTGTAAGATATTCTTATAAATAATAATTACATTATGTAAATAATATTATTGATTACTTTAATAATACTTTAGTAATAATTTTTATTATTTTATGAATTGATAATATAATATTTGGATGAAATGTTTAATATTTATAATAGACATAAATAAAACTCTGAAATAAATAAAACTTTGAAAACTTATTGCAAAAATATTTTAAGTATCATAAAATGTTTGTAAGTTGATATAATTAAAAATTAGATTACAAATTTTTATTTTTTCTTTAATATTCTAATATCGATATCATTTCTGTACGAGTAAAAACAAATTATAATTTAATACAAAATAAATTGAATTATTAAAGAATCTACCTTTCAAAATTAGAAATGTAGTAATTTTTTTAACATATTATATCTCAATCCTGAAGTGGGGATTATTTTATAATATATATATCAATATTAGATTGCTCAAGATCAAAAATAGCTTGATGATCGATGCCATAGATTTCTATTTATAAAATCATGCTAAATTTATTGTATATTATAACAATATAGGACGTATAAATATATGTGATTAAAAGAAAACATCCTTAGATAATCTTCAGTAGATCCGGCTGCAGTTTCTTGATACAATACCAAACTAGCCTGAATCGCTCTGAATTAAAAAAAAAGCGAGTTATTTAATAAATGCATAAATAATTAAATATATTAATTTATAATATATACAATTTATTCTAAAATCTATAACGTTTTTGGAGTTTTCTCAAAAATATTTTATAATTATAATTTACATAATCAACATGTTCTTTTAATTCGAGCATAAATAATTTCTGTAAAATAATTTTCCTATAATAACATAACTTAAAAGCATRAAAAAAGCTAGAAAGTATTCATATAAATTTAATAACGAATAACAATTATCTATATGGCAAAATAGACAATAATTTCAACAATTAATACAATAAAATTCTTGAGATACATTTTATTTTATGTATTTTTGAAATATTTTTTTTAATATCGTTTAATTTATTTATAATGTTTATAAAAAAATTCATGCAGAAATAATGTGAGTTCTGTTGAAATCGAACACAGTTAAGTGCATATATATTTGGCAAATATGCAAAGTGAGAAATGAATATCATATAAAAATTTTTATTTTCGATTTATTTTTTCATATAGGACCATTTCTTTTACAACTTGCATTATCAGCTCTAGAGTATTCTATATATATTCTATATATCCTTTAACAGTGCATAATAATAAAACAATATATAAAAATAAGAAATTTACTTATATCTTTTATTTATATCAGTATTTTAAATCGATATAATAAATATTATATCGTTAATTTAATTGGTTTTATATCTTTTACAATTTATTCTTTGTAATAAGTTTTAAAACAGGATGAACATTTACAAATGCTGATATATAATTAGATATGATTTTTAATAATCCATTATCGTGTCTTAAAATATATGTTACTATTGTAGAAATAAAAGCTCTTTAATCAAAAACATTTGATCTGGCTAAATATGATATTTGCATAATAACATAATATCTTTTTTGTATCTTATTTTAATTATGATTACTAATATCATGCAGTTTTAAAATTTATAGAAATATCTATTAAAATAAGAATGAAATTGTGGAGGAAAAAGATGAAACGAATAATTCTTGAAAGCTTGAGAATTACACGCTTTTTATTTTAGATATTAACAATCATAACTTACATTATTTATTTTCACTTTCACTAGAATTTATATAAATATTATTTGATTTATTTGTCGATTGTATGTGCATCTTTTTTAAAGAGCGATTGTAATTTTCAAGACTTCCTTACATCCTTGCTGAAATGTTTATTTATTATCAAGTTCTGTTTCATATAAAATGTCATTAAGAAATAAATAACATAATTTAAATTATCCATTTAGTTAACTAACGCTATATTTTTATATATTATATTTATATTTATATAAGTTATATTTTAATAACGAATGTTCATCGCATAAGCAACATTATTATTCCTTAATGCACTTTGCAATCTATAAATCGTAGGAAATAATTTTTTTCTCTTTTTTTTTCTATAGTTACAGTCTCGTTTTAATGAAACTGAGAGATATTTCACGTTTCTGGAAGTATACTCTTAATTAACTTGTTTTTATCACTATTGCACATTTTGGAAGTTTATTTGTCTGTCAAAGACAATTCCAACACTTGACGAAACGTTTCTTCTTCCAGCAATCGGCGTTGCTCCTCTTCTATTTGTTGTTGCTCGGAAAGCTTTAATGCTAGTCTCAATTGTTCCGTTGTACTTTCGAGAGAGTCGCTATCTTCATTTTCATTTATACCAATTGAATTTGCAGTATCTTCAGCAGATCCGGTTGCAGTTTCTTGATACAATACCAAACTAGCCTGAATCGCTCTGAATAAAAAAAAAGCGAGTTGTTTAATAAATGCATAAATAATTAAATATATTAATTTATATAATATAAAATTTATTCTAAAATCTATAACGTTTTTGAAGTTTTCTCAAAAATATTTTATAATTATAATTTACATAATCAACATATTCTTTTAATTCAAGCATAAATAATTTCTGTAAAATAATTTTCTTATAATAACATTACCCACCTGTCTGAATATGAATTGTAGCACAAAATGCACATGCAAAATTAATTATATTTTCATCAACAAAATTAAAGATAAAATATTCAATAGCATCTTTAATGTATATTTATTACATACCTCTGAAGTTGTCTTTCTTCTTCAGTGGTCATATTAGGTGTAGTTGGTCTAGATGGCTTTTGTGCCCTTAAAGCTTCCCATATATCAACCTTCACAAAATTTTTTATTTATTTGAAACGGAAGAATCATTTATGTGTATACATTTTATATTATATTTGAAGTTATAATATTTGTATGATATTTATAAATAGAATACGAAAAAATATCTCGATAAGTAGATAGAACATATATAAAACAAGATACCTCATCACGTTCACTACCAGCTTCTAAAAGACTTTGTTGAATTGCAAATTGTAGTAAATCATCTTCTTCTTCAATACTAAATTGTGTTCTAACTTCTGCACCTATATTTAAATGATATTATTCATTCAATAAACTAATGTATATTAATGCATATCATGTATATGATGTATCAATAACATATTATACAATATTATACATTAATTTATTTATGAAAACGAAAGTTTTACCTAATTTAACATATCCATTTGGTGCTTCAAAACAAATATCGTCAACTAGGCAAGTTATACGATTAGTTTCTTGCAAGTGACCTACATGTGGTACTTCTTGATCCAAACCGAATATATTCCCAAATGTTATTCTTGCATTGAGAATGTGAAATAATGGAATTTCTAAGGAAAGATTAATTACAGCATTATAGTATATATTATATATTATATAATAGCATATATTATATATTGTACATATATCTATCTACATTATATTTCGAATATTTAAGAATACGATTTTACCAATTTTAACAGGAAAACCGGCTGGAAGTTGCATTTGTATAAAATCTTTTAATTTGGCAAAATGTGAACTAGATATAGCCATCAAATCTACAATTGGCATAATTTGTTCTTGTAAACTTAATGGATAATCCTCACTTAACCATAAAGTTGCCTAAAATATAAAAATTATTTTAATTAATACAATATCGTAAATTTTATGCTACATAGTAAACATAAAACAGCAATATGTTTTTATAACATAGAATCAATTTTTGATATCTGTACCTTAAACTTTTGTATTTTTGTATTAACTTCTTTCGGTCTACCTATATCTCTTCCATTTAAATCAATATCTGGATCGAAGTATTCCTCAGCAGTAATATTGGAGGGATTACCTATATTATTAAATTCTTCCTAAAATACATAACACAAAATAAAATTTTTCTTATATTTTATAAATATATAATTATCCATTAATTATTATTAAAAATAAATTACACTGGTGGTGATGGCGCTGCAACTTTCTTGTTGCTGTTCTGTAATACCAAGAAATGATTGTAAAGGTGTTCTTGGGGCTCGTGCTCTTGCCTTATCAGCTTCAGATAAATGTTCCAACCGGGTTTTAGTTATTAATTCTACATTGCTCGCACTAAAAACTTTACATTCATGTCCATTTATTATTTCACTTTTATCAGAACGCCATCCCCATAAACCTGCTTTATTCCTAATTCAATATAAATGATATTGAAACGAATACAAAAAATAATTGTTTTCTTTACATATCGCATATAACATTATGCTATAATATGAATAATTACCGTTCGAAACTGATTTTCTCCGTGTCTATATATGTTGTAACTATGGGATTTGTCAGTCGAGCTATTACACCTTCCTCAGATGGCTCCATTAATTGTATATTATCATCTCCTATAAGTTTTATATGCTCAACATAGATCTTTTTCGTTTCATGATCTACTTCCATCATTGTTGCTCCATCATCTATGAAAATAATATGATATATTTCAAACTGATTTTATGTTAATTATATTAAATGAGTAAATATATTAAATTTAAAAACAAAAACATATTTGCACACATTTGCTATTTGTAATTATACACAATATTGTATATTATATAAATTTATAATTTGATATAAAATAATATAGTATCTATAATTAATTTACCAATAAATAAAGTATATTATATTTATAAAAGAAGAATAAAGAGAAACGAAAAGAAAAATGAGAAATAAGAGAAATTATATGATATTATATAAAAAATCTTTGCATATTCATGCATGCAATGTGTTAATATTAAAATTTTAACAATTCGATGCATAAATTACACATTACAATCAGAATTATATCACCTGTGTAATAGCCATCCATATTGAACACATAACTGCGTTCATATCTGATTGCCATAGGTGACTTTGATGCAGCTTGTAGTAACATATAGAATTTAATAATAAACAAATAATTAAATAGCATTTTCAGAACACAATAAAGGATTGCAACTTAGAAGAAGAGGATTATAGAAAAGTTGAAACCATGCATAAGTATTAGTAATGCAATAATTATTTATTGAAAATAATTATACTTACTTTGTCCTTTAAAGATATAACTACGATTGCCGCGTTGCCAATTTGCATGGTCGAAGCCTAATAAAGTAGTGTCAATTCTCACATTACTCCCTTGCTTGTAGACTTTGTAAGTATCACTTGGGCACATCCGAGATGCAAGAGGAACTAATTTACAGGAAAAATGATTAACTACACATGTTATAAAATAAGAATTAAAATATTCATTAAAATTAAGATTAAATTTAGATTCACATTTGGACTAGGCCGATTTGCACCATAGCAGATTTACAATTAAATGTGAATATTAATCAAATTATTAGTTCTTACCCCAACTTGTAAATTCCCATTTCATTTCTACGTAAAAATCAGGCGCCTAAAAAATAAATTTTTTATCTTTCTTATTAGAATTATTAATTCAATGTTCAAGAACATAGAAAAATCAATATCACATATTTTATATAAAAAATAAAAAAGCAGCATTATCCATATAAATATATTTATTAAACTATAATTCATTAAAAAGAATTACTTTATTATTATATTACTATATACTATTATTTATACTGTTATATTATTATATTATTTTATTATTATATTCAGTAACAATTCGTAAATAATGTTTCTTTTTAATAGAAATTGTGCATGTATGCATATATGCATATATGTGCACATGTATATAGAACTAATAATTTTATTATAACTTATATTTTAATATAAATTGCATTACATAATTGACCTGTTTGAGTTTATGAAGTAATTCTGGTATACCAGCTACTCGATTACAGTATCTTTGATAATCTCTTCTAGCAAGTATTAATTGTAGCAATTCAGGATTCCCTGTGCCAACTGCTTCTTGGACCACTATATCAAGAAAGATCAAACTGCTTATATATTATATTCAAAGTGAAAATAAATAGATTTTCATTAAAAATATAAAATATTCTATTATAAAATCAAATATAAAGATAAATTACCACTCCATCCCTGAGTATTCTCCATATTAACATTGGCTTCATGTTCTAATAATACTATAGCAGAATTTGTATGGCCTAAAGTTACAGCTAGCATCAGTGGTGTCCTTCCTCGATTATCATGTTTTTCTATGTCATGCTATAATATTTAAATATACTATATGTTATAAATCAATTGTAATATAATATCTAGTTTTATTACTCATTCATATAATTATATAAAAATATATATATTTTATATTTATAGAAAGACAGGAAAAGATTAATTTACTTTACTTTACTTTACTTTATTTTATTTTATTAAATACTTAATTTATTTTAATTTACTTTATTAAAAACAAAACTAAAAAAAATAAGAATCGTGATTATTATATTTAATATAAATATTATATTTAACTATTGATTTCTAAACACTTCCATTTATTTTATTTTATTTTATTTTATTATTGCATATAATATTAATGCACATACTAATTAATTTATAACCTCTTTTGTAAGAATACATATTGAATATCTGATTAATTAATAAACATAAACAAAACAGCAGATAATTATTCAGTAGGTTCTTATTAAATACATAAATTAAATAATTAATTTTGCTCATAGAATAAGATGAAAAAAAGCAAGAGATTAATATAACATATTAATTATGAAATATGTATCCATATAAAGATATGTTTTAGCAATAATATCGTAATATAAAATCACAAATTGCATTACATATCTAAGATTTCTTTTTCATGAGAGGCTTCAGATATATTTTTTTAATGTAACTTTTTTTTATAAAATATGAATTAATTATAAATTTGATATTGATATCCCATTTTATATTATAATTATTATTTAAAATAAAATTAATATCCTTTAAATAAAAGATAAAAACATTGATTTATCTTATTTATCTATATTATAAACATTGATTTATAATTATATTTAACATATATAATTAAATAAAAATATATAGATATATAAAATATATAATTATTATATAAATAAAATCAAAACATGAAATAAAATATATCAAACATATCGCATGAAAAAATGGTCTGCATTAAAAATAATCAGATAATTTCAATTGATACATTTACATGAAACTAAAAAAGTTATAGAAAGATTATATAATATCTTAACAATAATAATAAGATTAAGTATATAAGTAGATAAGTATATTAAGAGTACTTTAAAATGACGAATCATCACGAATCAGATAGATAAACATACTGTTGTCTTATCTACCTACTTTGGAATCATCTAAAACGACGCGATAATTATGATTTGCTAATATGAAATGTATGATTATAATAAATTATATATAAGCATCCAATATTAAATTTGTGTTCAATTACGCCCATATAAATCCAATTAATAAAATAAGCCCGTTAAATAGTAGGTCTACGCAAACCTGATTTGTGGATAATTCCTTATCGAGTTCTATATAGCTGTTATGCCAGATAAGCCAATGCAACGGATAATTTTTTCGTATGGCATCTACATTCACCATTTCTATGAAATTTGATTGACATTAACATATACAACACGACATTCACAAATAACAACGTAACAAATACCACAAGCCGAACACACGATATGAAATTTTGACAGCAGAATACATGACATTACGCAGAGCAATCATTAGTCATTGAACATACAATATTCTTGAAGGGTATATGTATACCGAATTTTTGACCGATAATGAAATACAATGACAGAAACTTGCAGCAGAAATTTGAATCTCTTTGAAATTCAGTTATGAATATATAATTGTGTTAACTTTAAAATTAACAGATTATTCGATATTATGTTACGATTCAACTCTGAAATTATTTCTTTTACAGATTTATGTTATGTCATGCTTTTTGCGTTTATTAAAATAAGATAAATATATATTCATTAGATACAAGTTAAAGCTACGATGTATGTATGATCAATTCTAAAAATAAAGCATTCTGACCATATTTTTTATACAATAATATTTTACACAATATTTTTATCTTTTCATGCTCATCATATTTCACATAATGAAAGTTATAAAAGTGAGCAGATTAGATATTAACTAATATAAGATCATAAATTTTCTAATAAATTTGTTCATTTTTACAATTATATATCTTATTATGTGTTAGTAGCTTTTGACTCGAAATATGGGTATTTCAAATAATATTCGATATTTAGTATCGATAATGTTCTGTCATAAACAAAATCATATAATTTTTTTAGTTTTTGTAATTTTATAAATCTTTATATTGTATATTACAAATATGCTTTTCCTGCGTAATATTTCTTTAATTCTGTTCATATATTAATATCACATGCGCATATTCGGATTTATATTATGAATTTTATTTATCTTATTGAATTTTATCAGTGACACTTATGAATTTTATCAAGCAATACTTAGCTATATAGATTGAATATATAAAATATTTCCATTTCCTAAGTCAATCTATTAGTTATATTATATCCCAGGTTGGGACGATTTGCGACATGAACTGTAAAAGATTGTCTTTACGAACGCGAAGTGAAGTTACACGAATACGTTAAGATCCCGGATCGCCGGGCAGCGCCGATTGACGTCACAGATAGGCGGCCAAGATGGTTGTCAATGTTGATAAGTGGTTTGGTTACTCGGAGATTCAATAGTGATAACGTCGCGTCTCGACAGAGAAGTCTTATGTGATTAGCATTATGCCCGTCAAGTAAGGGCTCATCTTCTTGGTTAGGTGAGGATCCGCGCGTTGAACCGACCATTGTACAAAGGATGGCGGACAGCGAAGACGCGGAGCACGAGATACGACGTGCTTTGGAGGTCGTGCAATCTATGATTGACATCTCCGCCGATCGACTCGAAGGTCTACGAACCCAATGCTCCACCAGCGCGGAGCTCACCCAACAGGAAATAAGAACGCTTGAGGTAAAGTATGCTTTAAGTTTACAAAAATGATCTTTCGCAGTATCAACACGCATGAAGATTCAAGTTCAATTATCCTAATGACTGAACTGATCTCCTCTTCCTTATCATCGCTGTTGTCGTGATTATTACGCTGTGCCTTTTTCTGCTTCACTGTGTCATTTCTCAAGAAATGTACTTTTGATCTCATTTATAATTTTCTAATATCTTTTCTAATATCGTTGGATATTAGTTTACATAGGAAATGCAGATAGATTTCATACAATTTTTGATATAATAACGCGTTAGGTTACATTTATAAAATACTTTCATGCATTTTTTGCAGTCAAAAGAATTATAATCTATCTATTATTCTATTGAAAGATAGATAATATTGTTCAAAGTGTATCTATAATTTTTCAAAAATGAACTTATAATTACGATACTGTTTGTTATCGTAAAGAATCAATTAAAATATATAAATTTATGAAAGCTTATACTATAGTTTAGAAGCTTAATTAACAATATAATTTTAATACACTTATTTTGTACTTTATGCTTTGAAATCATTAAATGAACGTTATGACTATGTTTTATTATTGTTACTATTAATATTGTAAAATCATTTTATCTTTTTTGTTCTTATTTATTATATGATGAATAAAGACAAAATGAGTATTTATTGATAATAATGAAGATATAATTAATATATATAATTATTGAAATAAACGAACTTTAGTAAAATTATAATCTGTTTGTTTACATATGTATATACATATGTATTTTGTATAATATGATAATTATAAGATTTTTATTGATCTATATTTATCTATAATAAGAAAAAAATATTATTTGTAGGGCAAATTAATAAAGTTATATTCTAAGCAACTTGTGACAAAAGCTAAATTGGCTGATGCATTACCAACAGAGATGAGACAATATCCATCATTACAACAATGGTTAAGAGTTGTTGGTTTGACCCAAGAATCAATTCAGGTAAGAATAGAAATATGAACAATTTTTTATTTGTTTATTTAAATTACAACTGAATATATCTTTTTATTTTAGATTATTTAAAGATTAGATCTTATTATTTTTCTTTCTTTAATAATTTAAAGAATTCTTTAATATTTTAACATTATATTATAATTTTTAGATGGTTTGTTCCAAAGCTAATTCCCTTGAGACTTTAAAAGAAAAATCTGAACATGAATTAGGCAGCATATTGGGAGGAGAGAATAATGTACGGCATGAAGAAGAACATCGTAGACTTTGCAGAGCATTGCATAATTTACGACGCTATATGGGTAAATATAACTTAATATTATTTTAAAGCAAATAAAGAAAAAATATACCTATTTTTATTTATATAAATATATAATATTACATATTACTATTATGATTTTATTAGATGTTCTTATGAGAGGAGATATGGATAACAGTGATATGAATTTGTACTGGGATTCTTGGGATAGACATCATTTACGTACGGGAGCCTCCCCTAGACCCATTCGATCTCGTCCTACACGATGTTCTGTTCCATCAGAAAATACCATTCCATATCATAATAACAACAATCTAGACAGTGATATATTAGCACAAGCTTCTTCTGTAACATCCTTAACATCAACTAGTCCTCCATGTACTCCTTTATTATTAAGACAAGGATGTGGTAAGTATGAAAAATATATATTTTTTTAATATTTTATTTCTTTATTGATATTTCATTATTTTAAAGATTTCATCAAATATAAATTTTAATGTGACACATAAAATTTTATTAAAGATATAAATTCGTTATATAATATATTTTAACATATGAAAGATTAAAGTATTATTTATTATATACTTTTTTTCTATAGGAATTAAATTTCCAACAACCCCTCCTCCATATAAAAAGCATCACATTGGTGTACAAAACAGCACATCGCAACCTGAAGTGTTTCCATTAACTAAGTCAAAATCTCACGAATCACAATTAGCAAATCGTCTTGAAAATATAATACATCTTGATAATGAAGATACATCATCTAGGTAATTTATTATTATATATTATGTAATCTATTTCAAGAAGGAATAGTCCAGAGATGAGAGCGATTGTCTGGTAGATCATCCGGAAGATCCGAGTTCGATTCCCAATCTGGGAAGGAAACCCAGACCCAGTAGGAAACCTCCTTTCAACTCTAATAATCGAACATACTCATTCTCATTCTCTCTTTTTCTCTTCTGCCACATAAATCGTATTGGGATATTGTATCCTCGCCTGCGACAGATTTCAATTTCTGCCATTGTCGATCCCAAACCCAGATAAAAGAGAAGGTTCACAAGTGGGTAAATAAAAGAGAAGGTTCACTTATGACCTGCTTATGCTAAAAAACTCCAAGTACTCCTAGACTTAACAATATTGTCTTGAGTTGGACAACATTAAAAAGAAAAACACAGAATCATAGTTCTAATGTATAAGGAAGAAGAAGTAGTCTATTTCATATGTTTTATATTAATTTAATGTACATAGTATAATTTCTATTTATTTTACCAGGATAATTTTATACATTAATTTTAATAGAATGTCTAATTTAATTACATATATATATATATATATATATATATATATATATATATATATGTTTTTTTAGTTCTGGCAATGACTGTCATGCAGGGAAAAAAAATCGTCTACCAACAGAATCAAGTTCGTACTATAGTACAACAGATTCTGGGAAAGGAGAAAGTCTCTTGCCAAATAGTAATAGTCCTGTTAAATCACCACCTTATTCCAATGCGGAAAGTGACGACAGCTTTAAGGGAACAGGTATAAAAAAAGAGACAAGTCGCATTTTAATATTCTTTATATATCACATATAATAAATTTTAATAGAATGCTTTTCTATTCTGTTGTTTAGTAACAAGTCTCCAAGTGCCAAAATCTCCACGTACTCCGACTGTGACTCGCGGCATGGGTCACATAATTGCTCATCGTTTTACCAAAACTTTTAACATGATGACAACGTGTGATTATTGCGATAAACAGATGTTCATGGGTACTACTCTAAAATGCAAAGAATGTAAATACAAATGCCACCGAGAATGCGAATCCAAAGTACCTCCTTCATGTGGCCTACCTCAAGAACTTTTTGATGAGTTTAAACGAAGTGTACAAGGTGATGGTGCGTACAAACTTTGCAACTTTAATACAGTGCTGACCAAGTGTAAGCTTTTTTCTGATGATTTTTTACATTATAGTATGGATATTAAAAATAATAGTTACTTGACATATAATGAATGGTACAAAAAAATATTGCAGGTATGATAAATGTCTCTCCGATATTAAGCAAACCTGGCATAATGTCTCCAAATCATCATAATACAAATTTATTAGCTTCTTTAAGTCGACGAGATCGAAAACGATCGCACGCACACTCCGCTATGAATATACCTTTTCAGGTATGCTACAATTATCAGAGTATTTTTTAGCAAATTTTTTTCAAGGTATAAATAGCTTTATATATAATCATTTAAATAATACTAGTATTTTGTATGTTATCTTACATTCTGTTAAAAAAGATATAATAATAATAAAGATAGAACAATTATAAACAAAAATTCGAAAGAGAAATCCCATAGAGAATTATCGTATTGGTATTATCATATATCGTGTATCATATATTATATACAAAATATAAATCTTTTCCTTTCAATTTCGAAGGTAAAATTCAAGGTAAAACTTCAAGATGTTTATTTTAAAAAGTTGCTGGATTTTCATTTTATATTTTCTATTCTTTCAGGAATATGTTTTTCGCAATAAAGATTGTTTTATTTCAATGAAATAAATGGAATACATGCAATTAACAAAATTGTTTTGATGAATTCCATTTATGGGATTATGAAGTTTTTTTCCTTCAATTCAAAGAAGAAAATTTTCACAAAGTATTTTCTTGTATAGTTATATATCCCAAAGTTATTCATATATTTTTATCAAATTATTATTATTAATATTAGCATTATATAATATGCAGAATTATTATCAAATATGTGGCATATTATAAAGCTAGGCTTTATGATCTCATTTCATGAAATTTAAAAAAAAGCATTTTGCCAATTTCATATATTCTACTGAAATTACAATTTTTATTGTGAAAAATATATCTATTTCTTAAAGAATAGAAGGATGAAAGTATTATGTAATATATTATTAAATATAATGTAAATATAAAATAAAAATCTGACATCATTTTAAAACACATATTATCTTTGAAACTAAAAAAGGATAACGTTTATGTAAAACCTTTCACTAATTTTTACAATTTTTTATTGCTATATTTTTTTTAGTAATGTATAATATATCTATTTTATTTTAATAATATTAACATTTTTTATATTGATAATTTATAGAAGATATATGTGATCAAAATCTTTATTGTTATTATTATTAAACATACAATTATATATTATTTATAGGGTGCAGATTCTAGTTCAAATACTTCAAGCTGTAATAGTTCAACACCTTCTAGTCCAGCATTGTTACCTGCTACTACTAACCAGACTCCACAAGCTCCTGTCAAACAGCAATTTCATTTTCCAGGTAGAAATATTTTTAATTTATTATTTTGTTATAATTTGATATTCATCATGTTATTTCCATTTTAATACCAAATATCAGACGCGTCATTCATATTTTGTTTTTAGATGTACTGAATGAAAAAGGAGTAACATTGGAAACACATAAACTCGAAGGTACGACCATATCTAGTGATAGTGATAGAACGGTAAGTGTTTCGGGATCTGGTAGTGTCAGCACAGATTCAGAAAGAACACCAGTGAGAGTTGATTCTCAAGATTCTCAAGTCTCTGATGGCGAACCTGGAGATGGACGTTGGCCTCGACAGAATAGCGTATATATTTTATCTTATTAAAATATTTCAATAAAATCTAATATGTTTATAATATTAAATATAATAAATAAATATATATATAATAAATAAATAGATCTCATTTTATATACTTTTATATAGTTATCAATGCGAGAATGGGACATTCCATATGATGAATTAAAAATCGGAGAACCAATTGGAACAGGACGATTTGGTACAGTGTATAGAGGCAATTGGCATGGAGATGTTGCAATTAAGGTCTTAAATATGGATTATTATTTGGATGATGATAAAACGTTAGAAGCATTCAAATTAGAGGTAAGAATGCAAAGCATAAAAGAAATTATGTTAAATTATTATCTGAAATTATTAATGAAAAAACTAGAGATATTTTATCTTGATTATTATTTCAATTAGGTAGCGATATTCCGAAAAACTCGACATGAAAATTTGGTTTTATTTATGGGAGCTTGTATGAAACCTCCTCGATTGGCTATAGTGACTAGTATGAGTAAAGGCATGACACTTTATACTCACATTCATTTACGAAAAGATAAATTTAATATGAATAAAACTACTATTATAGCTCAACAGATCTCGCAGGTATAAGTAATTTTTAAGTCATTATCTATAATTTAAATTAAATTAATAAACTGTAATAATTTTGTTATATATGTATGTGTATGTATCATATATATAATTATATTAATATTATTATATTAATATATTAATAATAATGTATATATATTTTAATAATATTTTTATCTCATAGGGTATGGGATATCTTCATGCTCGTGGAATAGTACACAAAGATCTTAAGAGCAAAAACATATTTTTAGAAAATGGGAAAGTTGTAATAACAGATTTTGGTTTGTTCAGCGTTACTAAGCTATGCTATGGAAATAGGTAGGTTTATATTCTAGTGAATAAGATTTATACTTTGTATGTACTTTTAATATGTACATGTATATAGGAAAGGAAATGGATTAAGTATACCACCTGGCTGGTTGTGTTACTTAGCACCCGAAATTGTTCGACGATTAAGACCGCAACAAAACCGAGATCAGGAAGAGTTACCATTTACAGCTGCTTCTGATGTTTATGCATTTGGGTTTGTAATTTTATTTGATAATTATATTATTTTGATTAATTATATAATTTTGAATATAAAAGAATTATATTTTGCATGAAAAAAGGTTATAATGTTTGACATTTACTTTTAAAATTTTTTCATGTACTATAGTAGCAAAAAACAAACATTTGCAAAATGTTTTTATTGCCTTATTTATAATAAAATTGGTTTAACGATCTAAATATTTTATTTAATTTATTTTTTAAGATATTTTTTTATTTTTTTTATGTTATATATGCTCTTCTATTCCATAATAACAAAAAGAGAGAGAGAGAGAATGGTAGCAATTTAGTAATAATCAAAAAAAGAGGATTGATATATTTCAAAAACATAGATAAGTAATAGATGGATTGATAAGAAATTGAATTGATAAAAAATGGAAATTCTTAAAAAAAATTTTTTTTTTCATAGTACCGTTTGGTATGAATTATTATGTGGTGAATGGCCCTTTAAAGGTCAACCTCCTGAAGCTATAATTTGGCAAGTTGGAAAAGGAATGAAACAACCTTTAGCAAATTTACAAGCTTCCCGTGATGTAAAGGTATATTTATATGTATTTACAATATATATGTTATACAACTAAAGTCTAAATTAAAATATTATCTTTTATAACTCAAATGTTGGTATTACATCCTATATTATTTGCAGAAATTATAATTTCATAATTTTTTGTAGGACATTTTGATGCATTGTTGGTCATACCACGCAGAAAATCGTCCAGACTTCGCAAAACTGTTAACTACACTTGAAAAGCTGCCTCGCAAAAGGTTAGCACGTAGTCCCTCTCATCCTATACATCTTTCTCGTTCTGCAGAATCTGTGTTGTGAATACATTTAAATCTATTTAAACATGCTGTTGTTCTTGTAGTGTAAATATAGAACTGTGCAATTATTGCCAGATCTTTGTTTGTGACAAAAAAAATAAAAGTCACTGAAATGTGTATTTATTCGTTTTTATTACTAATTTATTAAAATGTGCAATGAAAAATTTTAATGCAATAATTAACAATGTTAATAAATTCTTAATAAACAATTTTAAATGATTATGATTATATTATATATTATATTATTATAGCTTATATTAATATAATTATATAATTATATTAATATAATAATTTATATTATTGCTAGATTGTTATTTGTGATATGAATAAAAGTCACTTTGAATTTTATATATAACTAAGTAAAATCAACAATTCTATAAGTATATAATAATTTACAAGTATTTTTATATACATAAAATGTAACATGTGTTCAATGTGTTAAAGAATTTAGATGAATATTTTGTTTTCTATATAATAATTTTAATTATATTTTATATTCAAATAGTATTGTTTCTTTTTCTTATCTTTCAGACAAATAATATATTGAATAATCATAACAAAACAAATAAATATAATTTTCTATCAAATTATAAAGGAGCGCAAATTACTTCATTTATATATAAAATATATAAATTAATTTAATATTCTTTATAAATTTAATGTTCTACAAAACTCAAACTTTATATAAAATTATACAATTTTAATTGTGTAATTTCAAGATAATCTTCCCTATTTTTTATAATATGTAATTTTTTGGTTAATTTCCTAATAATCATAATAATGTGAAAAAAATATTTCACTAAAATTTATTTTTTTAAATTTTTATTTAACTAGCTTCATATATAGATTTGATAGCCAATGTTACATAATGTATAAACGATGCAAAGAGAAAATAATAATTGCAATTGAATAGAAATAAACATCTTAATAATATTATAAGAAGCTCTTGATATTAGATATTATAGAAATAAAAATAAAATGAATTCTATTTAAAAATCATGATTTTGATCTAATGCAATCCTAAATCAATGTTAACATCACTAAATATATCATTTTATATCTAACTTTGAGGCATTTTCTTTGTAATACGTTATTTTCAAAAAATCCAGCGATTCCGGAATATTTTCTGTATCTTGTATATGATGTCCATATGGTTATTCTTTCCAAAAACGCAAAAAATTTGATAGGTAAAAATGAATAAATTTTACAATATAAAGCGCTTGCATATCAAATCGTATTGTTCAAAAATAACTTATACATGCCTATAATATAATCGATATCTACAGTTATGCTTTTAAAAACTTTTGGAATTTAATTGAAAATAGTGATTGGTTTGCAATTTATAACATCAAATTTACTACCAAATTTGAAAGATGTAATAAAACTCATCTGTTCGTTTGTTAGAAAAAATATAATCTCAAAAATTTATTGAAAATCATGCAAAAAGGATAAACAAGAAACTCATAGAAGAGAATGCAGGATTTAAAGTTATAAAACGATAAACAATCAAAGTCCTTATTTAAAAAAATCAATTTGTTCATATTAACATGATTCAGTTTTATTGTAATATAAAGAAAAGTTTTGATATTAAAGCTAAGTTTGCAACAAATTTCTTTTCCTTAAAAAGTCTATAAGTATATTAAATGACATATCAAACAACATATAGTATTTTTACTATAAAATAAATAAAAAATGAAAGGGAGAAAGAAAGAAGAAGAGATTGAAAATAATCAAGTTCAATATTAACATATAAAATTAATATTATTGTTATAATTGTTATAATTATTGTTCTAAATTATCAAATTTTCTTTATTAAATTATCTAAATTTTTTAATATTTTCATTTGCTTTGAAGTGATGGATGGATACAGTGTCTGGGATTCATTCATGACTTCTCTTTTATATACAATTGAAGTCATTATATACAGAATTTATTTATTTATTTGAAATATAAAAAATTTTTTAAATATTATTATTTGATAACAAGGGCATAACAACTATATTGCAGTGTTTTCGTATCAGCACAAAAATAAATGAAATACATTTTTCTTTCTTTTGGATTTTCCTTATCTATTTTAACAAACTAATAGTTTCATCAATTTTAGAAACTCTTTATATTTGCGTTTAATATTTATTCAATAGTTATTGCAATTTATTTTTCCAAATTTCTTTGGCTGACCATATAATGTTTCGTCATTCAAATCGAAGTTTCCTTTTAGAGATCATTGATATCACTTTTTATATTTTACAAATTATTGCATAGTTATCAGAATAGTGCTAGTTTTTGTAGTGTTTTTTTTAATTTAAATATAAAAGAAATGCAGGTCTAATGTCAACTGCCATAATCAACATAATTAATTTTTGAAGTTAAATCGGTCCTATTATTATATCATGAAATTTATATATATGAAATTTCATATATATTATTATTAACAGTATTATTTTAAACTATAATATATAATTAATTAATTTAAATATATATAATTAATTATTTAAATTAATTAGTTAATATAATTCTACATCTTTATTATTGGAAAGTTATATACAAATTATTTTATTACTAGTATTATTTATTAGTATTATTTATTATTAGTATTATTTTAATATTTCAAAATACATTTCAAATAAAAATATAATGGATTTAGCTTTGTTTTGTATTTGTATTCATTCATCAATCATCAAGAAAGATTTTTAAATATTTTCTGATTTGAGTTATAAATTCTCCATAAATCTTTTCAATTATTTATGTTAATATGTCAAAAAATAGAATATATGATATATTGTTTTATAATATAAAAATTATATAATATAAAAAAATGTAATAATTTTGCATAAGGATTATACATACAATTTTAAAATTATAAAGTTTCCTTAGATAACAAAATATTTTTTGCATGTTACTTGGTAACAGTATAATACTAATCACATAAATCTTTTTTATTCATTTGCTAAAATGTATAAAAAAGTACATATATTCGAGTAACGAAATAGTAGGGAAGGTATATGTATACAAAATACCGACTAAATTTTTATTAATATGAATGCTTTAAATATCACACGTAAATTTTCCTTATTTTAATAATAACATAAATCAAATACATTTTATTTTGATATTTTGATATATAGAGATTAAATTAATTATCAAATAAATTATGACAAATTATTCACAAATATCAATATAACTAATTTTGATCCAATACATTTTTCGTCTGAAATTTTATTTCATTATTTATATTATTTAATAACTTTATTAAAAATAATTATTTTTATTCATAAATTACTTGTGATTATCGTTTATATCACGATTGAAACAATAATCTTCAAAAAGTATTTATCCATTATACATTCTTTGTAACTCTTGCAGCTGTTTTTGAAGATGTATAGTACGCAATTTATTCAATGCTATTTTTTTTTCAAATGTTTGTATTAAAGGCTTTGTAATAATATCAGTTATATGAACCAATGCTCGTGTTCTAACTGTAAATAAAATATTATTTATAAAATATTTATCACTTACATCATAATTAATTATTAATAACAAAAATCACCATTAATTTAGATATTTTTTAGCAATTCAAAAATATTCATATCTTGTAGATTGTGATACATACCAGCATTATTATGAATATTGGCAAGAATATCTGGATGATCTTTACAAACTTCGGCCATATCTTCCTCCTCTTGTACCAAAATCTTTGATAGATCTGTCATTGTCTAAAAGTATTATTTTAGGTAAAGAGAAAACAGTTCTTACGTCTTACGTCAAAATTTTTAACAATATAAAAAATTAAAACTTTACTCTCAAACATCTATCTGAAATATCTGGAGTATAGACTATTTCTAATGGTATCTCTGTAGCTTCACCATTATCTGATTGAAAGCAATTTAAAAAGATCTCGTGTTCCTGTGAAAAATATCATATGATGATTTTTATTGCATTATAATTTATTATTATTATTATTATTATTAATATAACACATTATTATTATTATTATTAATATAACACATTATGCACAAATCTTTATATATTTTATAAATACATAAGTTATATACACTGAAAATTTTTTAATTTGAATTATTATAAATGATTAATTGTTATGTATATTTTGTATTGTTTATACAAAATTAAAAATATCGTTTTATCTAACAACAATATTTAGAGTAATAAATAAATCTTATATATACTTTTATTAACATAAAAACTTTTTTTAACATAAAAATGTTTGTTAATTAAGAATGAAATAGAAATAGAAAAACATACATACTTTTGATTCTTTGCCTTCAGAAAAGACTGAAAATATCAAACCTACAAAACTGTGATCCATTGTTTGGTAAGTAGCTTGAGTTCTAACATCTGCAAAGTAAGACTTAATGCAAAGATTTGAACTATATTTCTATAGTTCATAAAATATGAATTATATTTCTAAACTAACTTCTTTTTCTAAAAAAAAAGAAAAAGGATATTTTGGATACATACCAACATGTGATGGACAAACTGTAATATGTGGATGCGAATGATACCAACCAAGAACACGCATAGGTCGATTTAATTCCATTGTTAATCGTTCTGCTTCAGTAGCAGCTTTTAGTAATTGTTCAGATGATATTTCTACCCTATCTTTCTTTTTATCTAGACGTCGCAAAATGATAACAGCTGATATTTTTGCTACTCCACAGGCAAACTAAAATAAAAATAACTAACATTTTTGTGATCTCATCAATTAAAAAGAAAAATTAATAAAAAATATGAAATATGAGAAATTAAGGATTAAACGTACATTGCCAATGAGTAAGCCCATTACTTCAAAGTTTTCTGTTGATAAGGCATGTTGTAGGCATACCATATAAACATCCGTCTGTAGTTCTACTTTTTGTAATGGAGAGTTATCCATTGCTTACAAAAATATTAATCCTATGAAAACAATACAAACTTTTATACTTTATATTTCAAATAATACGAACAACTTTATTAATATAGATATTGTGATTTCTGATTTATTTATAATTTTAATAGTTTAAATATTACTGAAACAAAACGGAAATATAATTTAAATAAATAGTAAATTAATAAAATAATGTAATACTAATTTGAATCTTAAATTACCTTCTTGAGATGGACAAATATATTATCACATCTTTTACATCTCAGGTATATACAATTGAATTATTAAAAATGCATAACCTATTAAAGAAGCAACTGACTCTGAACTGACAGTATACATGCTAATTCATTTAATATTGTATTCTGAGTACATAAATGATATTCCGCAATGTTTTATAATGTCACTTATAATATCATTAAAGTAAACAATATACAATTGAAATTACCTTTCAAAATGACTGTATTTCTATGTTCAATAAGCGGCTCGATTTTGATGTATAAGTGAATAATGTACTTAGAAAATACTTGAAAATTTGGAATTATATCAATTCATTCAATAAATTGATTTTACAGTTCTCGGTTTTATAATTTTTCTTTCTCTTTTTAATTTACATTTATTAAAAATAACACTGGCTGGCTGCAGCAATGCATGATGCTCAGTCAGTGATTAAAAAAATAATAATACCAGATGTTTACTAGAGCATGATGTTTAAAAAAAATGAACTTTTTCGAATTGCTTTATACAAATAAATAAATGATTCTATATGCTATGTATAGAAGAAGAAATTAATTGATGAATTAATTTTAATCAATTCCATCCAATTGACTTACTATTTATATTGACATATTTACGATATTTATATTATTTCTTGCATTTCTTGCAATTTCTTGTATTTCAGGATCGACAGGAAACACATAGAGTAGTGTTCAAGTAAAATCACTATTTTTAATTTCAAGGTCAAATAACAAAAAAATCCTATAATAACTTATACGATAGTACTTAATAGTTTTTATAATCAGAAAGATTGCACCATAAGTACAAAATCCTTTGTAAAAAAAAATATACGTATTATACAATCGATCATTTTATACTTATACTTATTTCTATTATTAATTAATAATATATAAAAAATAGTTTATTTTCTAAAACTGATCCTTTTATATATGTTACTCTCAAATTATATTAAAAACATAATATTATATGATCATTTCGATTAGGTTCATAAATTTTATGATTCTCTTCAACGCTTTCAACGCTTTCTTTTTACAGTCAATTGTTGTAATAACTTGTTATAAGTTATAAAAATATTTAATATTAATATTTAATAGAAATATTTAATAAAATAATAATTTCTTTAAAATTTTCTTATAAATTGAAGGTCATCTTTCTAAAGATGATGATCTTATATTTTAAATTACCTATACAATTGAAATTTGTTGTTTCTTAAAGTCGGAAGTAAAAATTGGAATTTTTATGAAGTTACGATTTCATTTTCATTTCGAGCAAATATTAATATAATTAACTAAATATCATTATTGGTTTCTATCTATTATATATATATGTATATATATATATATATATATATTTATTTATTTATTTATTTATATACATATTTATAATTTCTTTATGATTTCTTGAAAAAAGAAAATGAAAAATATGAAGTATAAAATGAAACAATTAATTTTAAGTTATAGTTTAGTGGTCTCGCACAAACAATGAACTCGAATACGCGTACATACAAATATAATAATACTTTAATCCAATCTTTATTACTTTATTATCAATCTTTTTTACTAATCAATAAACATCATTGAAATCTAATGTCCCTCACTCTAGATTTAGATATTCGTTGATATCTAAATCTTTTATATGCTGTTGGCAAAAAAATGCAGAAAGTGATAAGTAAATGCAATATGAAGAGTACAAATAGCAGATATAGAGTGATTATAATATGAATATGAGTTATTTGTTATATATTAATTAATTTGAAATTAGTACGGAAATAATTTTTACAGAAATCTTATACAATTATATTTGTCTTCCTTCATTATTTAATATAGTTAGTTATTAAAATCTTATATTATAGCAAATATTATAGTTTTACATTATGTAAAGTGCATAAATTGATTATTTTTTTAAGTATTGATATAGTATTGATATATAAATATTGATTAAGTATTGTGATACGCAATATACATCTTTGATTACACAGATATGTTAACTTCACATCATTAACTTCAATCTAAGATATATTGGCATTAATATCAAGTGATTAAGATAGAAATTAATATTTATAACTTATTGTTTAACAAAACAGCTTTGAGTTTTATGTATTCTAAAAAGTAATGATTAGATAAAATAATTTTATGTTGTTTCATAGAAAGTTGCAAATAAATGAAATATAAATAAAAATACGATGAAAATCATATGAATAAAACATTTTATTTATTTTAAACAATTATAGATTCTGTTTTAAAGTACTTTTAGTTTTTACTATCTTTTTAATACTATCTATACTATCTATAATTATATTAATAAGTATGAATTAAAAAAAAGTATGAATTAAAATTTAAAAAAAAGATATAAAAAATATTATCTTATAACTTTAAAAAAATAAAATGAAAAGAATAATGTAAGCTTCTAACAAATTTAGATATTCAAGAAAGAATTATTCATTTTGAATAAACTAGAATACGCATGGAGATTAAGCGAAATGTGCAAGTTGTATTTTTCGGATGATTGTTTCGAATAATGAATGTGAATGCATATAGATTTAATTATATTCGCTTAAAACTAAATTCATATCATATAAATTTCTATATATATAAAGTGATAGGTAATAATATTTCATTTTCATATGGTAATGATTAATCAATTATCATTTTTGTACTTTGGCTAAATCAACTATGATAATTTACTCAAAAAGATAGGTGAACTATTTATGGAAATTAATGGATAATAATAGTCAAAAAGTTAAACTTTTTGATAAAGTTGACAATATTGATTCAACAATTCAGCTTATCAAAGAAGATATTGATGATTATAAAGACTACAGTTTATCAGTAATAACATAATTTTTATTGCATAATCTCCTAATTGTCATTACACTTATTAATTTTACATTTATACTTTGGAAATTGAAGACATGGAGCTTTAATATGATACTCCAAAATGATTTTTAAAATATCGCAAGCAGATATCATAACTTCAACGATTGAAAAAGTTTATTATATATGATTTTTATAAATTTTGATGTACATATTTTAGAATTATATATTATAAATTTTAAATTTATAAATATAAGTTAATAAAATTTATCATAGTTTAGAATATTATAAAATATTTAAAAATAAAATTGAAATATAAGAATAAAACTTTTTCTAAAAGAACGTAAGTATTTAGACATTATATTAGACATTATATTATTAGATATTTTATAAGATACTTAAAAATCATTATAAAAATACTTTTTCTTTTTAAGAAATTATTCTTAAAGGATAGATTTTATGTGAATAAATAATGTATTTTATAATTTTCAGGATTTTAATTGTGACTTCTCATGTTTTTTATTACTTCCATTAAGATATATCTTATTTCTACTTTCAATCCAGATTTCTTTGTTGAATATTTGAATTCCCGCTTTTGGATCATCGAAATAAGACGGCTTAAGGCTCGAGATATATCAAATTAGTGTTCTAGTTTCTATCAATATGTTTGATTTATTTCTATTTTGGTACAAGGTGTATTATTGTTAGTGTACTGTTTTTATTGAAAGTAGAATGAGAACAATAAAAATGAAAAAGATTTCAGTGCAGTCAACTTTTGTTTGTGTGAATATAAACAAAGACAATCTATACAACATAAAGAATATATACAATCTAAAGAATACATATAATTAATTGTAACGAAGAATATATTATTCTTCTATTATTTACAATTAATTGAGAGAATGGATATGGAAATAATATTATTAAATAATATTAAAATAATATTGAAATAATATTATTAAATTATCAGTTATAAAAAGCATTAAATTTAGTTAATAACTGGAACAATGATACATTCCAACATTCTGGCAAAAGAATACAAAAAATACAAAAAATAATATAGAAATATTATTTATAATGCTCAGATTTAAATGCAAAAATCTAAAATTAAAACTATTGGTAAATGTCATTATATAATAGTTTCATCCTATAATAGCTTGTCATATTTAACCTTTATTTTGATGACTAATGAATAATTATTATTGTAAATAAATTTGAATTGTAAATAAATGAAAAATAGAGATTAGTACTATTTTTAACTAACACTAGTTCCAATTCTATTTCAATTTCTACCGATTAAAATTTGATGTCAATTCTGTTTTGGAAACTTGTGGATCGAAACTGAGAATGAAATGAGCATAATGTAACATGTTTCTATCAATATAAATGGTATCAATATATGGTAAGAATAACAGAGATCCTAGTGGAATAACAGATAAAAAGTAAGATAAAAAATCATATTTTTCGTTTTTGCAAAACTGCAATATGCATATGAAAATAAATAGATTATAATTATGACATTCATGTCCAGGAAAATTGACCACATCCTCGTAAATAGTAATTTCTTTGAAAAATAATCCAAAAATTTTATCTTTAATAATACTATCTAAAGTAGAAGCGTAATTATAATTATAAAATCTATATCTACATTTTAATTTTTTCAAGTTCGAATTGCAAAATTTTTTTTTATAAAAGTTTTTCATATAAATATCATAAAAGATATATTTATAAAAGAATATAAAAATATTTTTCATAACTGAAAAAAAAGTACAAAGTTAGTATTATCCTTAATTCTTAGCGGATATTATGGGTGGTGTTCACGATTCGTTCTTATGTAACAGCAAGCGTTATAGAATGATTGAGAGAAACGTGCAGCAGAAAATCTGTTATGTGATTGGTTATATATTTAGAAACTCATATGCAGTTTATTCGTACATACTACATCACATGCCGAGTTGCGCTGATACTGTGTATTATGTACACGGTTGAACATGTGTGTATATGTATTTCAACTGTGCCGATAATACACACATTGATAGTAATCAGAACCAAAATAATTAGTTGAGTACGAAATTGTTATAAATTGTTGTATTCAGCAGTCTTGAATGCTGTAACATCTTTCTCGATACAATATGCTGATTATGATTGTGATTTAATTAGATTATTTAATATTGCGTTCACACAAGTAGTAAGTTACAAAATATGTGTATAAATACATATTGTATAGATACATGTTCATTGTATGGTCTTTAAAATCAGTTCCGATGTCCGATATCTGATAGAAAAGTTTGTTTTCTAGATTCTATTTTTATTTTATTCTATTCACTTTCCTAGAATATCGAATATTATACGTTAGATATCTGATGCAATATGAATTCTCTATTATGTCGGATTCACATTGCATTCAACCTTCTATATCCAATATACAATATTTCATATTTAATAGTAATTATATATTTTCTAAACAATTTAATCATTTAACAATTTAATTATTTTAATCGGAGATTTTTGATCTTTAGAAAAAGGCTCTATCATAATATTGATTTACATTGCATCCGATATTATATATATGATATCCGATATTCAATGGTAGAGTTCGTTTCTTAGAAATGAAAATATTACTTTAAAATCTTTAATTTAATTTAATTACTTTAAAAAAACAAATTTTTCTATAAATATTATAAATCATTGACGTTGATCATCAAATACAATTTAAATTCAATATAATATACTAGATATGAAAAAATGTAAAAAAATATAAATGTAAAACGTAATTTTTTTCATGTTTGAGTTTTTTAATCCTTTTTCTCTTTAAATACGTTTGAAATGTCATTTATCGCATATTTGAAAATAAAAATTATAGCTGATTTTTCGATATTACTATATTTATCACATTTATAAGTCATATTACAATATCACTATTTTATTTCTTAGTGAAAGTGGTTGCGTTCTATTTGGACAGTTTCACCATAAAAATTAAACAAGGAAAACTCGTAATGAATTTTCTCAAAATTAATAATCGAGAAATAAAATTGTAGCAACATGATATTCATAGTCCTCATTCATGCTTATATTGCTTTATAATCCATCTGATTCTTCATCAAAAATATAATTATAAGATATACCAATTTATGACATAATTCATTATGACATTACAAAATATGAATATTTATATATTTAGATATTTTGAAAATTGTATTAAAATTGCAGTTAACAAAATGCAATGTAAATTGTAATGAAAGAATAATATTGGTAACATTTTGTACCATCATGCTAAATTTTGAAAAATAATTTTATATTTTTCAGTAACTAATATAACTATTAATAATTTACCGCTAACTTATATTAATTCAATCACTAACTTACATTAATAAATAAAATATCCTTTTAAATTTAAGTATTATTGTCAAAGATATAATCGGTTAGCATAAATTAGCGACAATGTCAAAAATTAAAGCATTTCATAAAATATTCATGTATTATTTTAACGTGCGAAATTAATGGTATTTATGATTTCTTATTGCAAAATTTCCATTTATGACTATTTAAATTGACTGATAATAGTTGGCGCCTATAGAATGATAATCCAACATTCGCCTAAGCCGATTTCTAAAAAGTGAGATAATATTGTTTAATCATGCGGATGTAATATCGTTTTTAAATATTCTATATTTTAACACAAATGACAAAATTTTCATTTTTAAATAATATTTAATGATCAATGGAGAAAAATTTTCATTCGTAAATAATCTCATTCTCGACGACAAATTAAAAAAATCTTTCGAAACAGTAAAAAGCTAAAAAGTATTGAAAGAGTAGCGAAGTAATATCAATAATCAACATTAAAGGAACCAGCCGGGGATTGTCTATAGTGATTGGTGGTAATGCGGTGGTGCGATGCTCAATATATTCATAAAAACTTATGATGCAGTTTTTTGTTATCTTGTGACAAGGTAATATCAATTAATTGTAAGGTTATATTTTATGCTTATACAAGAGAGCTAGATAATGTTAATGGTGAATATGAATGTAACTTGTGGATTATTTTGAACAGCGTAATGCTGAAAACGACGTGAATATCAAGGAATTCGTTGCGTCATGGTAGAAGATAGAGCTCCGATTAATACAGAAAATAAATATCGTATAGTAAATGCGGATCAGGGGAACATCTCAAGGGAAACACGTATAAAAGTAATAATGCCTTCGGAATTAAGGTCGATCAACATGAGTGACTGGGTTACAATCGCCGTTCTCTGTTTTGTAAATCTCATAAATTATATGGATCGTTTTACGATCGCTGGTGAGTTTTATTTTCCTGTATTGATTTATTACCTTAATTAGGTAATCGAGAAATGAACAAGTTTGTTTAGAAAACAAAATATTAATTCTCGGTATGTGTACAAGTAATATTAATTTTTTCCTGTAGGAATATTGACTGATATCAAGCGGGACTTTGATATTGGTAATGATAAATCCGGGCTACTACAAACTGCATTTATCTTAAGTTATATGGTATTTGCACCATTATTTGGATACTTGGGAGATCGTTATAATCGAAAACTTATTATGAGCAGTGGTGTATTTCTCTGGTGTCTAACTACATTCATTGGATCTTATATGAAAGTAAATATATTCTTTTTTATCAAAATAAATAGTAGTCTTGTATATAAATGCCTTCAATGCATATAAAAGCCTTTAATCTAAATTGAAGATAAGAATATTGTTATTTAAATATTGTTACTAAATAAGTAATACATATTAAAATTTGATGCTACTTATATTTAAAATAAAATATTATGACATAATATTATTAATTTATTTCAGACATTTGGATGGTTCCTATTTTTTAGGGCACTTGTTGGTATAGGAGAAGCAAGTTATTCTACAATTGCACCAACAATAATAAGTGATTTGTTCATAAAAGATGTACGTTCCAAAATGCTTGCCCTATTTTACTTTGCTATTCCAGTTGGAAGGTATTATTATTATTATTATTTGGTTAATATGCATATAAATATATATAAAATAAATATATGTAAGTTTATATATATATGTACATACAAATTTTTATTTTAGTGGTTTAGGATATATCACAGGTGGTGAAACAGCTCGTATTACTGGTTATTGGCAATGGGGATTACGTATTACTCCCATATTAGGTATTATAGCTATTATTCTATTACTCACTGTAGTAAGAGATCCTATCAGAGGTGAACGAGAGGGTGGTGTTCACTTGACAAGTACCACATGGTCATATGATGTCAAGGAATTATTAAAGAAGTAATTATTAGTTACATTATATATTTTTATAATTATAATAGTTCATATGATTTAGATTTGTTTCCTTTTTATCAACATTCTTTTTATTATATATCATTTGTATAGTGTTTTGATAGAAGAACAAATTTTATATTATTTTAATCTCATAATTTATGGATATAATATTATTGTTATATTATCATTAGTTAATAGATATATAATTTATTATGTTTATTAAATAATATTTATTAGATATAATGTTTATTATATTATCGACATAATTTTCAGTCCAAGCTTTATGCTCTCTACTGCAGGATTTACTTGCGTGGCGTTTGTCACAGGTGCACTGGCGTGGTGGGCACCAATGTATTTACAATTAGGTTTTCAATTACTTCCTAATGAAACGAATATTGATCCAGATAAGTATGTCCTTTAAAATTTATTTTATTAGAGTGTGTGTGTGTGTGTGTGTGTGTGTGTGTGTGTGTGTGTGTGCGTGCGCGTGCGCGTATGCGTGCAGGCATATGTATATGTAAGTATTTAACAAAAATTGATAGAATCGATAATAGAAGATGATTATTTATCCTTTGATAGCATTATATAATAATATGTTATTGTGTTTTAGTGTTGCATATAAATTTGGCTTAATTGGTATGGCATCTGGTTTAATAGGAGTGCCCCTAGGCTCTGCTATAGCACAAAAATTACGAGTTTACTCGCAACAAGCTGATCCTTTGATATGTGCTATAGGTCTGTTAATAAGCGCTCCTCTGTTATTTTTTGCTATGATTACTGCCAATACAAATTCAACTCTTTGTTATGTATTGATATTCTGCGGTCAGTTGTCATTAAATTTGAATTGGTCTATTGTAGCTGATATGTTATTGGTAAGTAAAACATGTATGTATTTGTATCAGCATATATTTAATATGATAATTTATATTTTAATATAAATAAATATTTATATAAATTTATTAAATATTTATAATTATAAATATATATAATATTTATATATATAATATAATAAATATTTATAATTATTTTATAATTAATTAATAATTATTTTATAATATATTGTCGCAGTATGTAGTTATTCCCACAAGAAGATCTACTGCAGAAGCATTTCAAATACTTATTGCACATGCTTTTGGGGATGCTGGTAGTCCTTACCTTATTGGACTTGTATGTATAATATAATCATTTATTGATAATTATCATATATAACTAGATGATATGTAAATATTAATGAATTGATGTTTCTGTTTTAGATATCAGAAAGATTAAAAATTATATTGCTACCATCTATGGGAGGATTTGATGCTTTTAGCAATCAAAATATAATTGTAGAATTTCGTAGCCTACAATATGCGATGTTCCTTACTATGTTTGTGGAAGTAATCGGTGCTCTATTTTTCTTCTTAACAGCATTGCACATACAGAAAGATAAGGCGTTAGTTGATCTCGCTATTGCGGGTAAGTGAAAAATTATTCATTTCAACTGAACACAGTTGATAAAAATTGAGATAAAATCTTATCTTTTCTTATATTTTACACTTTGTTTATATTGAAGTCATCAGCTAATAATTATGTATACACATATATATACACATATGCGTGTGCGTATGCTAGCACATGTACATATATTCGCATTACAGATTTTTTAATATTGCTACAAAGTTATTTCGATATATTAACACAATAATATGTGACTCTTACAAAAACAATTTCTTAATGAATCACATACACACACACACACACATACACACATCGCATATATGCGCATACACGGCATGTATACACAAACAAAAAAATACTATTATTAAATAAAATATCAAGATAATTTACATTTTGGTAAGTGCAAAATATATATAAAATATCTGAAAAATGAAAAATAATATTTTATTAATATTATCATAGTAACATTAAATGACGCTAACAAATTAACATACATAACATACATAACATACGTATATTACCCCTGTAGAATTTAGATCTGGTTGGAATGTGAAATAAAAATTTGCAACTCTACTAAAAACATGCTATTTTTGCACAGTGCATGAATTGTTCTCAACTTTGGACTTACAAGCACAAGTTTTGGGATCAAAAAGAAGGTAGTATGCAAATTATCGGTTTCGTTTAAGATGTTAAACGTTAAACATTTTATTTTTAAATAAAAATGTTATCTATTATTTTAAAATATTTAAGATATTATAGAAAATATAGATATTTGAGATATTTATAAGCTGAAAGACCTCAAATAATTAATAAGATTGTAAAAGAGAATAGTAAGAAAGGCAACTTCATTTTCATTTATATAATATCTCCTTTTTTCATGTACATGTAAATATTAATTTTAATTGATTAAAAAGTTGAAGTAATAAGGAAATTAATTAATGTTTAAAATTTAAAGTCTTTGGTTCTCTTAGCTATATTGAATTTATGATATTCGACTTAATAAATCGTAACTCTTTTATTTTTATTTGTTTGCGTATTATCTTTCCATTTTTACTTTTTATTTAATATATCTTTAATCTTATAATATTTAACTTATTATAGCTCCAAAATCTTTATATTTCTTTTTTTCTTTGTTCAATTATATATCCTATATTTAATCATTAATTTTTATTATTTGCAGTATAGTTTTGAATCTTTATTTTATATTCCACCAATCCGAGTGGAATAACATATTCATATGAATATTAATTAATCTTTAGTAGAAGCACATATAATTTGTATGCAATAATTTATACATAATCAATTTTGTTATGAATTTTGCTTACATGCTTTTATCATTTAAAAATGATGCTTAATGTATATGCTTAAAAAATATGTGAGTCAAAAATAATAATTAATATAGTAGTTATATAGTTAAAATAACATACTAATTTGTTGGTACTCTACATTTTTCTACTTTATATGTCTCTTATGTACATAATCATTTTTTATTAATATTTTCATTTGCGTTTCCAGTTTTATAAATAAATTCATTGCATTTATTTATATTTACAACACAAATGTGTTATATTACTATTATAATATTTATTTTATAACTGAGTTTTTTGTATTAAAATTTCGCGTTTTACAAGATATCTATTTTTATAATTTCGATTTAGATAAATAATTTAGATATTTTAAGTAATTATTATTAAAATATAAAAAGCTTAAATTTTTTAATTATGAAATATATATGAAAATGCATAATATTCTCTATAATAATATTATATACTTTCTAGATAATATTATGCTATATTTTATAAAAGAGTCTTCCTTTAAATTTGAAAGTATTTTACTTTGAAATTGTTTTATTTAAAATATAATTTGTGACATATTTTAATATAGTTTTATGTTATAATTTATATTTATATTATAATAGTAAATAAATTTATATTATAAATAGTAATAATTTAAATGTATAATATAATTAATGGTATATCATTTTCATAAAATTATTTAAATATTTTTCAGAAATCGGTTTTACTTGTAGGCAGTATATTGTACATTTCACATGGTTTATTTTGGAATGTGCATGTAGTTATTTTCATATAACATGCAAACATCTTTCTTCCAGACAAATATCTAGATACTAAGAATAATGGGCAAGCTGAATCAACGAATTTATAGATCATCACTGGCCTCACCTGATAGTGTGCTGTATATCTGGTATATAATTTATTTTCATGATTTCAATTTCTTTAAATTGATTTAGTAATCAATTTAATCATCAAATTTTTATAAAAATTTGTGTTAAAGAATAAGATATCTTCCAGAATTACTTTTTTATATAACTTCTATAGTTATACTTTTTTATTGGTACATAAGTTTTTGTTTCAACAGAATTTTACTAACTTAAAAAGATAATTCTCACAATTAAAAGAACATTTTATTTTTCTTAAGTTGCAAAACTCAAACAATTGTATTTCATTAAGAATAATCCAAATGTAAATTGGAAAAGGCTTGAAATTTTGAAATTTCTATTTTTAAAAGATTGTTATTGTTTTTAATAAGCTCTTCTTAATAATTCTCTTTTTATTCATTTTTATAAAAACCGAAGCTGGGAAATTTTTTGATTATTTCAAATGACAATTAGAAATTTTCTCACTTTTACAATTTTTTATATTTTATCTTTTAATGAAATTTCTTTAATTTTTTGTCATCGAATTATTACGATTTGAAAAATAAGTATTTTAGCTATGTATATAATTCTATTAAAAATCATTATATGTTATTTTGATTTTTGATATTGATATTTATATCAAATGATATAATCGCCCATTTTTTTTTAAAACTTGTGAACATGTATGAATATAAAAATTCATTTGTGATTTTTCATTTTTTCCTTTAAACTCAGGAAATAATTATGTAGAACAAGAAATTTCAGATTTTTACATATTTCTGAGTCTTTAAATACCACGAATCGATTGTTGAATAATTATGATATTTTTTTCATAATGATTACTGTAGATATACAAGGAAAAATAAACCGTGAATCTCAATAAAAAAAAGAAAAAAAAATGAAAATTAAAGTACAGTGAATATGTATTGAAAAAATTATTTTGTAGTATATTGACTGCAATATACTGAAATTTGAAATGTACAACATAAAAAATTGATTTCTGAAAAATTTTTGCTAATATTTAATCAGAATTATCAGAATGTAATGTTAATGTATTATAAAATATTTTAGTATATTTACTGGTATAAAAAATTTTTTTTTAGATATATGATGTTCATAATCAAGAAAATTTTCCATTTCATTCCACTTGTTGTTTCTTGTATGAAAAATTATCAAAATTAAGAAAAGTTTAAGAACAATAATGAATTTTTGGAAACAGAAATATTTACATTTTAAGTTTTTTTTTAATTTGGATTTTAATTATTTTTAACTTATATTTATTTGAATTTTGCGTATTAAAAAAATTGTCCCTTGTTTAATTATGTTATTGTTATTAAAAATATATTTCAGAAACTTTCTAAAAATTATTTTTGTCGTACAAAAAGTATGATTAGCAAAATAGAATATATACGAAAATACGTATATAAAAAATATTTATTTATATTACAATACATACGCTGCCTTTAAATTTTAATATCTAAATTTTATACATTCGTACATATATGACATACATTACATGGAAGGTAACTGGAATTATATTAATAATGCCATAATTACTGATTTTAACCGGACAAATTATTCGGATAAATATTGCATAATTCGAACGAATTTATACAATACATTTAAATCTAAATTGTCTAAAATAAGATATCTAAATATCTAATTTTTTTAAATCACTTATAGTTATCATTTTGCAAGATTTGAAGATTACTTACTGTTTTTTAAATGAAAATTAATTTTTCTTCCATAACAAAAATTATAGATAATAATAATTTCCATGTTAGACAATATAAATCCTCAATATAGGATTCTCTAGAAAAGTCAGTTTTCTTCTATTCATACATTTATAAAATCTATTCATGATTAAAATTTGTAGATTCCAAAATTCAGAAAAGTTTTGGATAAAGAATTTGGAAATGTATTAAGGTTTAAAGAGGATTCTTTGAACATCTGTGAGAGAAATAAAAAAAATAAAAGATCTATATTAATCATAAGTTATATTATCCATGTATAAAAATTGTTAAAATTATAACAATAGATTGTTAAATACAAAATATAGTAGATAAGATAAAAGTCATTTCAATATAATGTTGTTTAACATCATAACATTTGCAAAAATTTATTTCTGTTTAAAAATATTTATTACTAATAAAAAGATTTGGATAATGCTTGTATAGTCTCTTTCAAATTATTTCTTGCAATATTTATTTGCATCAGTTTTCGCTGAAATCAATATTTATAGCGTTATCGAAATAATTTAAATTAAAATATGTTCCATTCTATATGTACAGAATGTCTAAAAACTATTACTACTAATTTTAAGAATAAATTCTATATAGACTTAGTTTATATAGAATCAAAATTATTATAGAATCATATTGTCTTATGTGTGTTTAATATTTAATTATGTATTATATGTACATGTCACATATAAGAAAAAATATTCTTCATGAATTTCTTCATGAATTTATTAATGCATATTTATAGTAATTCCAATATTCAATAATATCTAAAAAGTTTTATTCATGGAAACATTTATGTTGACATTTTAATAAGCGCGCAAAATTTTAGTATTTTTATTGATGAATTTATGAATTTTAATTTTATCATTTCCCATTTAAAAACTTATAATTTTTACATATTAATTGCCTGGTATATTATTTATACAGAGATTTTCTCTTGGAATATCCACAATTTGCTTTTAAAATTATTACTAGTAGTTTTGAAACACTCTGTATTATATATATATATATATATATATATATATATATATATATATATCTGTGCATGTGTGTGTGTACACGCGTGCGTATATAGGATGTTTATTAATAATTTAATTAACGCTCGTGTGAAAGTAGAGTAGATTAAATTGAATAAAAAAGTATTACTATACTATAGTCTTTGTAATAATTTAAGACTTATTAATTATTTAGTGATTGTTCATTAACAAATTGGTTCATTAACATATTTCATGCACAAAAATAGCTCGAGTACTCGAGATATGATCCTATTATCTGCCAATTATTTTGTTTTATATTATTTATTTGTTGTTCTTTACATTTATTGTTAGACGTGCGCGATATATTCTAATTCGCTAATTTTAATCCATTTGGTGGATAAAGTTCGTGATCAATGATTCGAACCAAAAACTCGAATACATCTTGTATTCTTGTGCTATCTATGTATCTATATTGTGTTGTCTTTTATATATGCATATTTGTTAAAATTTAGACATTCTATATAAATATAAATTGAAATATTGTCTGGTTCGGATTAATAATTATTTTTGAGAATTTAATTATATGAATTTACACAGTTCGGTTTTAAATGATAGCATTTGAATGATAGCAGAATATTAGTCTACAGTCTACAATTAAGCTTCGATCAAATAGAATAATCAATTAATAAATCTTTAATTATTACAAAGATAACAAAAGATAGCATATAATTTTTTTGTTCAATTCATTCTACCTCTACACGAGTGCTAATTAAATCATTACTTAGCATTCTGTATATAATTATTATTTTTATTTTTAATTCTCTATTCTTGATTATTAATAAGTCGAGATATACAAGATTTTCAGTGATATCATCCTCTATTCTGTCCATTCTATTTTTAAATATTTAATAAAAAGATAACTACATTTGATTATTAAATTCATAAAGAAAATTAAATTTTGAACATATATTTCAATTTAAGAAAGTTCGAAAAAATTATTTTTGTATAAATAATTAAATTGATTATCAATTATTATATTATTCTATTATTTTACATAAGTTTAACCAATTATTATACAGGAATAAAAAATAATCATGCATTCATGAACGAACTTAATAAGCTGAATAGAGAAATCGAATTCTTTGTTTAGTTTATCAAGCTCATGAACACATGGCTATTTTTTGTCCAGAATGTATATTTAATTTGTTCGATCAAAAAGAATATTTATTTTACATAAATGCATGGAGAATTTATTTCAATAATATTAAGTTTTTGTTACATATGTTATTTTGGTTTATTTTTGTTTGTGATTGTCTTAAATGGAAAAAAACGATATATTAAACAACTTTAAAGCTCATTATTATTATTTGTACACCTGTATTGTATTCAGAAGCATTTTTAATAATAATTTAATAAAAAAATAATATAAATTACAATATTTGAAGAAATTATACTAATATATATATAAGATGTATGACAGATTAATGCTTGTAAGGAAATAGAGAAGATTTAATAGAAAAATCTTATATCGTTTTGCGATCTTTGCAATAATCATTAAGATATTAAAGAATAAAGATAATTTATAAATAAGCATGAATTTCATGCGTCGAGGTATATATAGGTTATAGATATAATTAAGCATTATTAAGTATAGTAGAGAATGGCCTATTAAAATATATTAGAAATATATTAGAAAAGATTAATAGCATATCCCTTTTCCTTGCTACATTTAAGTAGCATGCTTCTTATTAGATGATAAGAATGTGTTATATCTAAAGCCTATTTATCACCTTATCACAAGATTCATTATTTGTTAATCTTCTTTATTTATCAAATCAAAATTTTATATAATCGTTTATAAAATAATACAAGATTTTTCTATTTAATTTGATCAGTTTTATCTTCTTATGAGCATTAATCCATTCATTATTGGACATATGTATTTAGACTTGATATTTCTGTGATCATATAATATATTGCGATATCTCAAAGAAGTATCATTTTGAATTTCGCAGCATTGCATGAAACATGCTTGTAACAATTGTCATCTAACAACATGGCGGTTTAATTATGCAACTCCATTCGATCGAATAATACATTTTTATTATAAAAATTTCCGAAAACAGAGCAAATTTTGCAGAAATATATAAAAAAATTCAGTTTTGAATACGATTTAACACCTTAGATTTTTTTCTCTGAAAATACATGAAAGAAAAGTCTTTGTCATCATATTATAGAAAAATAACAAAAATAGAGTTGAAAGATTATATTTGATATATTATCATTGGAATAACTATATTTATGTAAACATGTGATAAAAAATTTTGATAAAAGGATGGTAGTTTGCAAGAAGAACCGGGATGATCATTTGGAAGACATTGTATTCCATATAATGGAATGTTTGCATTTTTATTAAAATAAAAAAATTATTTTAATAATTAACACGTTTTATAACAAATTCAAATAAAACTTCTTATTGGGATATCCTATATAGTTACTAACATAAATTTGTAAAAATCTGTCTTTTCATAAACATGCATAATAAGTGGGGTGAAAAATTAGATTTGCAAATTATAGATTTTTGTTTGCAAATTATAGATTTTTGATTAGATTTGATATTTGATAATGTCGTTTTTCAGACTGATGAAGCTTGCCTGTATGTTTTTATGTGGAATGTAATGCAATTAATATCGAAATTTTTATTTATATATATATTTTTTTAGATACATATTGCATATAATTGTAGATATAATTTTCATTAATCAATGCACATCTAAATATTTTATTTATTCTTTTAGTTATAATTTTGTTTTATTTATGTAAATATGTTATTTAAGTCTGTTTTACAGAATTATTAAATGAATTTATATTGATAAATGCATATTATATTAATTGCACATTTTGCATATTTTGCACATTTTGTACATTTCTGACAATATCGTTGCTCTTATATTTTTTATTACAACAAATTACGAATTAAATTTTAGCATCAGTAATATTATGCAAAGCATTCGAATGAGTTGTAGCATATACGTGTTCATATATTTGCTTATATGTATCATTAATAAATGTACATATTGATTATGTAATTCGTTATTTGCTATTTTATAATTTTCTAAAATTATATGCTATATAAGGAAAAGGATCTTTTTTATATTTTATGTTACCGAAATGTACTATCTGTGTGTTAATTGGGGTAATATACATTTAAAGAATATACTATAAGAACTAATTAATACAGGATTTCCGGTAAGGAGTAATTTGATTTTAATATTTTAATAATCTTTCACAATATAATATAATTTATATTTGTACAATTATATATATTATCACACACGCACACGCACACACACACGCGCGCGCGCGCGCACACACACACACACACA